>JAHBCN010001908.1:0-104048 GCA_019359885.1 Listronotus oregonensis
GGAACGAAAAAAAGTTTTCGTGAAATTTTTATTTAAAACAACCCTTGTAAAGTTTGGAAAACCATCATCAGTGCTATCTAAAAACAAGAAATGAATTTAAAAATTAAATTGAAGAACTGTTTAAATATTTTAAGAAAGAAAAATTTAATTTAATGAATTTCATTTTAAATTTTTTTTTAAGGAAATGAAATTTTTACATATAGAAAAATCTACTAAATAAATTACTACTTCATCTAGATTTACTATATGTAATGTTTCAATTTCACTTAAAAATAAATTTAAAGATTAGAGAATTTATTAAATAATTTTTTTGACAATTTCCTTTCTTAAGATATTTAAACAGTTCTTCAATTTACTTGCTTGTGCACTAATGATGGTTATACCGAAAGCGCTCTGCTAGGATTGTTTTAAATACAAAATTTGCACGAAATACAAAGTCTCTTCATTCCCTAAAAATGTGTTAGTTTAAATTTGTTAATAGAGAACACAATTTTTACTCAACTGTTATTGTTCTTTAGCTTGAAGAATTTAGTAATCAAATAGCACATTACTTTAAATCCAAAGGATTTAAAAAGGGAGACTCAGTAGCACTTCTTCTAGAAAATAGACCAGAATATGTAGGAATATGGCTTGGCCTATCAAAAATAGGAGTTTTAACTGCACTGATTAACACGAATTTGGTTTCTGATCCGTTGGTTCATTCGATAACAGTGGCACATTGTAAAGATCTCATTTATGGACAAGATTTTTCAAAAGGTAAAAAATATTTATTTTTACCACACTTGCATGGAAAATTCGAATTTTTTCAGGGAATAAAATGTCTCATTTCTATCGGGGCATAGCAACGCATAATAAGTAATATAAAGCTTAACCTAAAATGAAAATAATTGAATTTTTTTTAGTATTTTTGTTAGGTAATTTTGTTCAAGTTTAAAACAGATAAGCTAGTTAAATTATAATGGATGTGAAACAGAAGAAGAGTATGAAATATATATAAATTTAACATTTAACTTACTCAAGCAACATTTATTTACTTACAAAAACGCGAATCTGACGTTTGGAAAATCAAATGCGGAATAAATGGAATAAATGACAAATTTCTTCATTTCCATAAAAAAATCATGATCTGTGTATTGCTATTTTATTTGATCCAGCATATATCTTAAGTATTTATCTTGATTTTAATTAATAACAGTAGGTAAGGTTTTCTATAAAAGAAATTTAAACGGACGAAAAATGCTATACCCTTTTTTAGAACATACCCATGACTAATGGTCTAAGAGCTACAGCCGAAAAATTATCGTCATCAGTAATATGGAGTTCCTTCCGTAAAACATGTTTATTTAGTATTGTTAATTATGTTCCCGAGCAGGCTGACAACCTATTGGATACAGGGGGTAGCAATAAGGGGTAAAGGGCAAAATTTTTAGGACAAAAATCGTCATCGATAATATGTCAGCCATCTTGGCCACTTAAAGTTGAACCCCTAAGGTGTCTAAATCCAAAAGTAATTACATTTAGGTGGATACAGGTAACGGGTCAAATTAATTTGGCGCTTACTTTATACGGGGTTTTTTAATTGAATGTCAATAAAGGGCAATTTTTGGGTCCATTATAAGAAGAAAACCATATGAACGTTTTTGACGTCCAATTAGATACAGGGTGATAAAATTTTTAAAAATAAATCATTAATTATTAATATCAGTAATATAACTTTAGCTACTTTAATAAAATTTGGCATACATGTATCAAGAGGATTTTTTTAGTGTAATACATTTTTTTTTTAATTTTCACCACTGGCGTTCGTACGAAATTTGACCTGCCAATTTTGACAGATATTGATGGTACATCACTAATTTGTCTTAAAATAAAAATATTTTTAAAATCCCCAATTATTTATAAGCAAAGTTGATTACTTGATTTCTCTGGTGAAAACCGTGCGTCGGACTAAAAAAGTCAAGAGTCAAATCTGCTCATAATTTTTTAGTCCAACGACGGTTTTCACCTAGAAAAATTAAATCTAAATATTTCTTTGCATGGTGATATTGTTTACCGATATTGCTATGATCATGCAGAGAAATGGTTTTTATTTTTTTAAGCGAAGTCCGTGCATTGGATTGAAAAAAATCAAGTGATCAACTTTGCTCATAAATGATTGGGGATTGGGGATATTTTTTATGTTAAGAGAAATGAGTGATGTAACATCAATATCTGCCAAAATAGGCAGATAAAATTCCGTACGAACGCCACTGGTGGAAATGAAAAAAATGTAGTACACTAATAATTGCCTCTTGATACATAGTATATGTTTACCAAATTTTATTAAAATAGCTAAAGTGGTATTACTGATATTTATAATAAATGATTTATTTCTGAAAATTTTACCACCCTGTATCTTAAAACTTAGGACGTTTAGGACATACGTTCATATGAAGTTTTTTTTTAATAGACCCCAAAATTGTCCCCTTAAATATTGACATTTAATTAAAAAACACCCTGTATAAAGTAAGCGCTCGGGATAATTTGACCCAGTTTTACTGCCCTCGGTATCCACCTAACTGTCAGCCCTTTTGAATTTAGACACCATAGGGGTTCAACTTTAAATGGCCAAAATGGCTGACATATTATCGATAACGATTTTTTTCCCAAAAATCTTGCACTTTCACCCCTTATTGCTACATATATTCAATAGGTTGTCAGCCTGCGCAAGAACATAATTAACAATACTAAATGAACATGTTTTATGGGAGAAACTCCATATTACTGATGACGATGATTTTTTGGCTCTAGCTCTCCGTCTATAACTGTAATGTTTTAGCTGTAACGGATATATCCAGTCAAATCAAAAATCTGTCATTATTTGAATTCGGAAATAAAGAAGAAGTTCTTTCTGGATCAATAAATCTAAGTAAAGAGATTTTAAATCAACCAAAAACTTTACCAAATGAAGTTTACCAAAGTGTACCACGCGATAAGATACTTTACATTTACACGTCTGGAACTACTGGATTGCCAAAAGCAGCTGTTATTTCTAATAATAGGTAAGTGTTACTGTAACATATGATTTTCACCATATTTAATGACTCTGACCCTCTCTCCATAATTCTAACAGTATGTGGTAAATCTTTAAGCTCTCCAAAACTATCCAAATTTAAAAGACAAGTTTTTAAGGTTTTTTAGGGTCACTAAATCTAACGTTTTCATAAAATTCTCGTTTTTCTGTCATTTTCTCATGAATGACAAGAGCTACACAAAAAATATAAAAAACAAAGTTGTTGAAAATATAATTTCCTACAAAAAAGTTCCCAAAAATCAAATCGCTTAGACCATTAGTTCTCGAGATATTTGGCCTTTAATTAATATTACTATACTAATACTACAAATTATAATTTCTAAAAATTTCATAGTAAAATTAATTAAAGAAAAAATATTTTGAGAACTGTTGGTCTTAGCGATTCGATTTTTAAGACCTTTTTTGTAGGAAATTATATTGCCAACAACTTTATTGTTTATCTTTTTTGCGTAGCTCTTGTCATTTATGAGAGAATGACAGAAAAACGAGAACTGTATGAAAACATTAGGTTTAGTGACCCGTACCACAGCTTAACCACTATAGTGGTTAAGCTGTGCCCGTACTACCTCGCCGGTGTGAGTTGCCACAATTAACACTTTTGTAGATCATTCAATTTTCAAAAAATCCCGTCTTTGTGCGAGACGATAATATAAAATGCTGCTGAGTTATAGAAATAAAAAAAAGATCAAAGTTTATGCTTTTAAATAAATTTCAACGCTTTGGGCGAGTCTAAACATAATATTAGGCCTGAAACTTTTGTTTTTTTTGGGAGTATTTCAAAAAATTTTACCATGGGAAAAAATATATTTAAAAAATACTAAATTAATTAATATATATATAATATATATATATATAATATTATATATATATATTATATATATATATATATATATATATATATATATATATATATATATATATATATATATAATATATATATATATATATATATATATATATATATATATATATATATATATATATAAGTAAATACGCACTTTTATATATAAGGTGCTTTATTAATTGGTATTTTTGAATAGCCAAAAATAGGTCATTAAAAGGCATTTTAGTTTATAATTAATATATATTAATTATTTTACACGATATACGCGCAAGGAGACGTACCATAAGATTTATGTGTTCTTTTTAGGTATATGTATGGAGCAGCTGGCATATATCATTTAATGAACCTTTCAAAAAATGATATTTTATATAATCCATTACCTCTTTATCATACTGCAGGTGGAATGATAGCAATGGGATTAGCTCTTGTCTTCGGGCAATCTGTAGTTATAAGAAAAAAGTTTTCTGCATCAAATTATTGGAATGATTGTCAAAAGTATGGATGCACGGTAGGAATGATATTTATTTACTTGACTATATAGGATATAGGGTATATCAAAAAGAATGTAATATTTAATTGTCTCATTTCCAAATGCATTTTAAATATGCAAGCATACTACGAAGGTTAATTTCAAATTTTTATCACGACAAGTAACAAAATCGAATACAATGATTGGCAAAACCCTAGGTATATTTTCATTTATTAAACTTTTGCATACCAGGATAAGATGTAATGGTTTCTCACTTAGTCAAGTCGTGTTTTTAAGGCCCATATATGTAAACCTTTGTTTTCTGTTTAACATGCGATTTTTAAAATACAGATTCCTAATAAATATTAACGGCCTATCTATTGTCTTAAATTAAATCTACCCTACTGGCAGAAATAGCCAACATAAATACTTTGCTAAAGACCTAACTAAATTTTATTATATCAATTTTGATATCGTTGACATACCTTACCTTTTGCTTTTTCTTTGGGCGTTATTATCTCTGATCATGAAAACTTTAAGTGTAGTATAAACAAATAAAAAAGTTTTTAAAATGTAAAATCCAAAAATTTATAAAAAAACAACTTTGGCGCACCCTGTATATACAATCGCCGACTCTATAAGATAGCTGACAGTTTATTGACAGTCTTTTTATCTTCAAATAATAAACTTACTTGATCAAATAGTTGACTCACCTTCTCACACCTTAATTGTCAAATTATATCATCATATAATTTATAAATGGTATGCAATAATAAAAAAAATCAAGGTATTAAAAATCGTTATACCGGTGCGTATTTTTTTAACAATAATTACATAATTTTTATGAATTATTAAAAATCTTGAAAATAATTACCATTAATAAAATTGTTTGTCACAAAAAATATCTAATTACTTTTTTACTGGCATTTATTTATTTATTTAGATAATTTAAAATATTTCGCTTAAGATTAACAATAACAGTTTTAAAATCTAATCGAAAAATTAATATTCATAATGTTCCTAAACTCTATGAATAATAGATCCCTAGCAAATTTTTTAGTGACTCAAAATATTTTTTATACCTAAATAACGCTTTTGCCAAATACTTTTTTATACGAAATGTTTTATTAGAATAACAATCATTTAAAATTTAAATATAAATACTTTCCGCAAAAAAGGTATCAATGTCACAAGTAACTAACCACTCGTATTTACAACGCCTAATCGGCAGAGGCGACCGGGGCTAAGTTCCAACATTACGTTTCGGATGAAAGCGTAGTAAATAAAATACCAAGCGGCACTAATCCGGATATCGAAACACTTTTGATTTTCAATCAGTGGATAAGTGTGATTTTTATTTGTTTATTTAAAACGTAGAATACTATAATCTGCTTATTTTTGTTTGACCAAAACACATTAACAAAAAAATTATTGCATTTGAAAAGTCAGTGAGTATGGTTACAACAATATAAAATGAATTTCATTGGGTCAAAAAGTCAGTAATCACGATTGATTACTTACGAGATGTTTTTTTCAAACGATAATTTACAGTCTTTATAGCTTAAACCTATTTTTTGTGAAATTATTTTTTTGTGGTAATTGCGATGGATTTTGGTCTGTTTAATTACCCTTTACATTTATTATATTGCATACTTAATTGACATTAAACCGATTTATTTTAAATTTAAATTAAAAAACGCGATGTATTCCTTCTTTTCGCTTTGAATGAAATAAATTAACAAGGTAAAAAATATATATTGGAACTCGGCAACCCTTGCATTGATCTGATAGGGAATCTTATTCTATGCTAAACTTATATCTCCCAGATCTGAGTGGCGTTCTAAAGGTTTAACCATTTGCGACCTGGAAGTACAACGGTTAGGTTTTAGAAAGACAATTATGGAAAATATTATTGCGAATTTCGAAATTACAAAAAAAGCTAAGGATGATTTGATATAATTGTCTTTTTAATAACACCCTTTTGGACGTTTCTCCAAATTCCATGGGTTCAATAAAACACAATGTGTACACAGTTGAACAATCCAAAACGGCACTATCTCCATACGAAGATAAGAGAATTATTAACTATATCTATACTGATACTCTTTCCTAGGTTTTATTAATTAGTTTTTTAGTGCTTTTTACTTGAGACATAAAATAGTTGAATTTCTCTCCTATCATTATTTTCTTTTGGTTATATTCTTCTTTTTTTCAAGTTTTTGTGCTTTTGTTTCGTATAAATGGAACCATATTTTTACCGATTTTAACCGTTTTAAAAATCTAATCATCCACAAAACGTTAGAAAAATTTCAACACAAATGATGTTTTCTTTATGATCGAATTAAAGTAACATATACAAGGAAGAAAAAACCATACCAACAGGTTGATCGTAATCTAAGCTGTTTATGCTATCAGAAAGTAAACCCTGACAGGCTTTGGTTGGAAAAGAATTGCTTACTATCGCATTGTGAATGCCATCGAAAAAAGTATCAGCAATTAAAACAATACATTAAAAAGGGGTATCATTGATATTTTGAGACACCACATTTTTTTATGAAATAATAGCTGATCTATTCCAATCTACTCCAAATAATCCCATCATCCATTGTATTTCAAGATATTTTGCATTCCAATACCAACGGGCGCATAGTTAAAACACACACCCAAAGAGTTGTATATCATATTATAACCAAAGAAAAGTATTATTACAAGCCAACGAAATCGTCCTTTCCTGAAGCACTTGATGCCTCCAAGAATTGGAACGGGCCTAAACAGATTAGATTGGACATGGATCAAGACCCACCTCATGAGAATAGAAAATAAATTAAAAATGTATTTTATTGTTCATGTTTTTTAACTGCTGCTGCTGTAAATATATGTATAAGTAAATTAAATTGTGTATTTGATTTTTAGTATAGTATAATACATCGTTGAGCATGGAACAACTAATTTTGTTTGCTGCTTTCCCCTACATTTTTTTTTAACTATGTTAAACCAATAGAACTGTTAAATATTTGGAGAAATCTACCATGCTTTGTACACTACAATCGACCACATATGCGTACACATATTGATGGACCTTCACCTTCCCAAAGTAAATGTAGACTATGCATCAAAAGTTGTAATACCAAAAATATATTGGTAATACATAAATTTTACCACTAATAAATGTTTTATTTGTTTTACTTGTTCTATTTTCTTCTCAACAACAACAACAACGACAATATCATAACAAAAATATTTAATATCATCTTAATTGTTTTACTATTCACAAAAGAAAAAAATTAAAAACTTAAAATTAACTAAAACAGAGAGGTGTTATTTGCGCCTGCGCTACTATAAGGTCTTCCTGGTCAACAGCCTCTGGTCTGTTACGTCATTGTCACTTCTTGCAAATCAAGGGATGAAAATTTACTTTTACTACCCCTAACGCACAGAAGGGATGATGCCATCCGAAGTGCCAAAAGGACACTATTTTGTCTTGATACCCCGGGGTCTCTACTACTCCCATGTCCCATACATATTTGACCAGAGAGTGATTAGGCGATCTGGACGCCATGCCATGGTAAGCAGTAAATGTGTTGTTGATCTAGTCTACGCTTACTCTGACCACATATTGTCTGGGCTTGTCTTCTTGAAAAATGTATTTTTTAATCTTTTATGATATGCAAGAATTACTTCCTGATTGCAACAAAAGGCCGTCATGTTACCTCTAGTAAAGGCTTAGGTGTCATATCTGTTGAATATTTTATAATTATGTATGTTACCTATTTAATATGTTCTTGTTTACCAGCCTGGTACCTTTACCTATTGTCATTAATAAAAGTTATTATTGTCATTGGCATTCTGATAATTTTAAAATATAGAAATTATTTTTAAAACCATTTTATTATTTAAATATTAAACATAGCGCAGTCGGTGCATAACTGAATTTAAAATAAATTAATCAAGAAGATGGAATTTAATAAACCTTGCGGATTAGCGGCAATATTTTTGAAAAATTTCAGAATTTTAAAAGAGAGGTTTCAAGAAAGTTCAAGTGGCCCGACTAAGAATCTTTTGGGCACTGAAGCTCTAAAATTATACAACTCTATCTCAAATTTGCTCAAACAGGATAAGTCAGTAGAAAGTATATTTAATGTTCTTGAAATATATTGTACGCCAAAGAAAAACGAAATTATATCATTATATTTTATTAAGTTTTGAGCCGAAAACAACACGATACAGAACCTTATAATAATTTTTTTGCTGAATTAAAGTATCTTGTTAAAGAGAAGTAATTTTGAAAAACAAAAAAAAAGATGTGAAAGGCTCAAATAACTTTAGGAATTTTATCTAAGTCTATACAAGAAAAAATATTGAGAAATGATCCGGCTTTGGAAGATGTTAAAAGTTGCTGTAGATCCGCAGAATTGGCCAATAAAAATATGAAATTATTCAATGATGTTGGAAGTTCCGGTTGTGTTACAGTAGAAGACATAAAATCAAAGAAGATAGTAAGAAACAAAAATTTTGGCAACACAAAATCTTTCTGTTTTCGATGTAGTGGTATTCATAACTTTGGAAGTTGTCCAGCAAATGGAAAACCTGTACAAAATGTGGTCGCATTAACCATTTTGCAGCCGTGTGTAGAAGTTATCAGCGGACAAAAGATATAAATAAAATGAATGAACCAATTGCAAATGAAGAAGATTTTTTTCAAATGGATTTAATTTTAACCATAAATTCTCCAGAAAAATCAACCATTTGGTATAAAGACATTGAAATTGAGGATCAAAAAACAAAATTTAAATTGGACACTGGATCACAGATTGACATTTTATCATATAATTATATAAAACAGGTTGGTTTTAAAAACAAAATTAAAAATACTGACATTAAATTAGAAGCCTACGGGGGTTTTCCTATACATATTCTTGGGGAAGGTACTGTAGAAATTGAAAATGAATCTAGGTTTTTTCCTGTAAATTTTGTATTTGTTAAAAATAATTTAAGTCCAATATTAGAATTAAAAACAAGTGTTAATTTAGGGCTGATCAAACGAATTGATTCTATTGGTCAAATTGATAAGAATAAGTTTGTTTCTGAATACAATGATGTTTTTGAGGGTCTGGGTTGTTTTCCAGAGATCTATAAAATAAAACTTAAATCTGATGCTGTCCCATTTGCAAGTTCTGCTCAAAGAATACCCATTAAAGTAAGAGAAAAATTTAAACAAACTCCTACTTATTTTTCAGAAAAAAAAATCATTACTGAGGTAAATGAACCAGTTGAGTGGGTATCAACGTAGTAATAGTAGAAAAACCGAATGGTTTTTAAAGAGCCTGTATTGATATACTTTACCTAAATAAAAATATTATTAGAGAGAGGCATATTATTCCGACAGTTGAGGAATTAAGTCCAAATTTAGCAAACAAAAAATTTTTTAGTATTCTTGACCCAAAAGATGACTTTTAGACTCCGAACGCTGTTAGAATGACACCGATACGTCACGGTCTCTTATGGCAAACCCGTATAAAACCGTGACGTATCGGTGTCATTCTAACAGCGGTCGAACTCTACCAAATGCAATTAGATGAAGAATCCGGTAAAATGTGCTCTTTTAGTACAATGTTTGGTACATATAGGTTTTTGAGGGCTCCATTTGGTCTTTCAAATTTGCCTGAGTTATTTTACAAAAAAGTATATAAATATTTTGGAGTTATCAAAGGTGTTTGTATTTATTTTGATGACATTTGTTTAGCAACCAAAACAAAAGAAGAACATGATGAGGTCATTAGAAAAATTCTAGATAGGGCTCGAAATTATAAAACAAAATTTAATTTATTAAAATTTCAGTATTGTTTAAAAAATATAAAATATTTAGGCATGATATTTAGTGAACAAGGAATGTCTTCTGATCCGGACAAAATTGAAAGCATTAAAAAATTTATATATCCTGGTAAATTGCAAAAATTTTTAGGGATGTTTAATTATCTGAGATGTTTTATTCCTAATCTAGCAGAACTTACTTCACCTTTGAGGAAACTACTCAAAAAAATGTTGTTTAGAAATGGACTAACATTCAAAAGCTATGCGATGCTTCTAAAGATGATCTAGGTTGTTGTTTACTTCAAGATAATAACCCTGTTTTTTGTTTCCAGATCCCTAAATAATACTGAGATTTAATACGCCCAAATCGAAAAAGAATTACTTGCTATCTATTTTGCTTGTTAAAAATTTCACAATTATTTTTTTGGGCATCATGACGTTACAATTTTTAGTGATCATTTACCTTTAATTTCAATCATGGTAAAGCCTATTTATAAAATTCAAAATAATCGAATTCGTCGATTAAAATTAAAATTGTTAAAGTATCAGTTTATTCTTAAATATTTAGCTGATTTCTTCTTGCGTTTATTTCATTACAGATTGTGAACTACAACTTTTTGACGAAAGATTTCTCAAATTTCAAACTGAAACTTTGGAGGATCCAGTTATTTTGCAAGTAATATTTTTTTATAAAAGTGGGTGGCCTAATAAGCTTAATAGTACAGGGGAGTTAAATCACTTTTATAAAAACAAAAACGAAATAGAATTGGAAAACAAAAGAGATATTTAAAAAAATATTTTTATTGGCCAGCTATCATGTCTGATGTTCATAATTTTATATCTGCATGTAAAATATATGCCAAATTTCAAAATTCAAGATGTCAAGAACCATTATTTAGTCATGAAATTTTAAATATTTCATTTTATAAAGAGGAAACTGACATAGCTCAGTGGGTCGGTAATAATTACTTAGTTATAATAGATTATTACCCAAGGTGGATAGAAGTTTTAAAAATAAAAATAAAACTAGGAAAAAAATTATTTAAAAAATGATTTGAATCTTTAGTAGACTAGGTATTCCGGTCATTTTAGTTACTGATAATAATCTTTTCAATAGTTTTGAGTTTAAGAGTTTTCTAAAAGAATGGAATATTAATCTACAAACTTCGAGTCCCTATCACCATCAGTCTAATGAACTTGCTGAAAAGGCTGTTGAAATAGTGAAAAATAGGTTTAAAAAATGTCACAAATTAAATCAAGACTGAATTGTACCTATTGAACTATAGAAACACACCTGTGGCAGGTTAAAATTTTTCTCCATCTTAGCTTCTAATAAGCAGAACCCTTAGGTCTAATCTTGTTCTAAAAATGTTTTAACTAAAATTTGGGAAGCAGTTATTTAAAAAATAATAAGTGCTCCTGGATCGTATTTAATTAAAAATGAGAATGATAAGATTTTGCGTAGGAAATTGAATTTTTCTAAGGAAGCGAGTTAGTTAAAAAGGGGGATGTTGAGTATTTTATAATTATGTATGTTACCTATTTAATATGTTCTTGTTTACCAGCCTGGAACCTTTACCTATTGTCATTAAAAAAATTATTATTGTCATTGTCATTCTGATAATTTTAAAATATAGAAATTATTTTAAAAACCATTTTATCATTTAAATATTAAACAATATTCAATGGCTTTCCTACCGTTACACCCACGGTATGATAAACGTGTCCCTCCATAGGCGTTTTCAGCTCATTTTAGAAACTTTTTGGTTGATATATAAATAATAATGGGTTAAACTTCATTAGATACCAACTGGTGAAGTTTAACCTATTGTTTGTCAACCAAAGTAAGTAGCAAAACGACACCGAGGGCCTCTAGCCCGAGGGTTTGTAAGTCGTCCGAGAACAATACACATCTATTAATTAATACCCGCCGTGTATACAAACTTTTATGTCATACTAATATTTAAAAAAATCCAAAAACTTAAACCTGATTTTAACAACATTTTTTTTTATTATAGTTGGTTTATAATCGTTGCTAGGGAAATCAAATTTTGCTAGCTGTCACACTTAAAAGTCAAAATGTGGGAAAATTATGAAATTCCTGACGAAATTGCAAAAAAAAGCGGAAAAAGCAACACAAAACTTGCTACCGAAAAAATCGATAGATACCCACGACAGAGAATATGACAAATTACTAAACTAGATGGCAGAAAACTGTGTAAAACTTTAATATCTTTTTTTTGATTTTATGCCCGCGCAGGTATAAAGTACACTATAATGTAGTTGGTAACTAAGCAATAAAAACACCATAATGAACTAGTATGACATAAAAAAAACTATATTTAGTAATACTGTTGTCTATTTATAGGTATTAAACTTTTATATATTTCATTATTTCGTCATAGCTTCCAGGTTTTCTTTCCGCCAGAATTTTTTAAAAGTAATATTACTCCACTTCGGTGTCTTTGAATATCAAGGATAAAGCAAAGTTTTGCCTTAAGAGATCTATATCAACTTTGACCAACTCTACCAGTTCATCTTTCTGAGCTCCACTATAATAATGTAGTCTTTCTATTGTAACATTTCGTTCACTTTTCTTTTTAAAAATAACATTCGATTTTAAAATACACATATTTTACGAAACACCGGTAAACGATTGAAATTTTGTGGGTTATGTTTACTATTTGCTTTGTTAAGAGCATTTTACCGTTCGATTGTCCACATTTACACTATTGCCAGGTTTTGCCATTCGACAAAATTTTATATTCGAGATTAAGAATTGCGTAATACTCAAGAATGTAAAACAAAACGGATAATCGAGACTTATTTGCCACATTTGTCGATTGCGACATTTTTAGTGGAAATTGAAGAATTCACCTCCAGGTCTAAAAACAGTCTAAAGAAGTGGCAAAATTAGCTGTAGATAGGGCTAAAAATTAAATAATTTTGTGCTGGACTAAAATTAACTTCGTTGCTAAATTATAAATATTAGAAGTTTCCTTTTTTGTCACTTAGTATAGCAATATAATAAACTTGTAAAGTAGCAATTATACCAGCATTTATCATTTTTTCATATTCTGCATTTTAGGCTGCAAATTACATAGGAGAAATTTGCAGATATTTACTTGCAGTACATAAACCTGGCACCCCAGTTGAGCATCCAGTTAAAAAAATGCTTGGTAATGGTTTACGGCCACAGATATGGAATAAGTTCATAGAAACGTTCAATATCGAAAATGTTTATGAATTTTACGGGGCTACTGAAGGAAATTCGAATTTAAGTAAGCTTAGTATGAATTACACCTTGTTTTTGTGTACACTCTATTTTAGCTTATTGGCTAAAATAGTCATAAACCATAGTTAACCAGTTAAGAGATATTTTTTCTGCTTTCGTTTGTCTCATTTGGTTTGGCTAGTAATACTTATGATGTTTTTTAAAAGTTATTATCATTGGAATATTGCATTTGCAAAGTTACTAAATTGTATTATTGTTTTAAAGATGATGCAGAAATTACTATTATTTTACTTTATTCTTTTATTTCTTTCCATCGATTACGGATTGTGACTTTTTCAAAAAAGTCTAATAACGATAGTACTACCATATTGGAAATATAATTTAGTGGAAGAGTATTTTAAACAAAAAAAGGGGCGTCAACGACGATAACCGCGTTAAATAAAAAGGAACTTTAAAAAAATAAACCGAGTTAAAAAAAAATAACTCAAAATTATGCAATAATATATTTTTTTATAAACCATAAATTAACTAACAAAAACAAAACCAAAAGTAAGTGCAAAATAAATTAGGGCCCTACAATTGTTTTTGACGTCGGTACCAGCCAAGCCACCGTTTTTATTTTAATTAAGTGTTATATTATTCGATAGCTTCGTGAGCACCAACTTAAAAAAAAATTGTAGACCTCCAATTAGTTTTGTACCTACTTTAAATTTCGTTCTTGTTTTTAATTTAGGGTATATATAAAAAACATTATTTCATAATTTTAAGTTCATTTTTTTTAATAGGTTAATTTTTTAATTTTATGATTTTTAGTTTTAACTAAAAACTGGAGTATTTCTTGTGTAATCTTTACTGCATTCTAAGTTGAATTAAATGAAAGCCAATAAAAAAAGAATGGTCACAATCCGATTATTAACTTTAAAGAAATGCATGGACAAACATATACATACAAACATACAAACATACATGTATAAAATTTTGTATATAGGTTTGAAAGCCGCAATAGATTATTATATGTAAATATTTTGCAATTCCAATACTATTACATACCTACGTGTCGAATTTAGCCCAGGAGGAATCGACACATGAGTACCGAAAACTATTCCACCTCAATTTTTTTTACAATCCTCTTTAAATTTCCCTACTAATGATATAAATGCATGTTGCCATGGGCAACATGGAGCCATATTGTTTAAACCGAAATTGTATAAACAATTCCAAGAAGTGGTTATTTTTTAACCAGAATTCTTTTTACCATTCTGTACTGAAATACAAATTAAAAAGGCCCTATGACTTTTCACGATAAAGTTAATATTTTTGGAGATATTTATAAATTTTTAAAGATTCAAAAATCTCAAATTTGGGTATATTTGACCAATGTAAAATATACATAAAAATAGAATAATATAAAAAATATTTATTTTTATTATTTATACAATAGTTTATAATATCCTTAATTAAGATTTAAAAAATATATTTTTTTATATCTGTTTTTTGATTGTTTATTACGCGCGCTCGCAAGTATGCTTAACTTCCTTACTTTAAAGTATAGCCGTCTCTCTGTCTCATACGCTGCATCGGCCTCCCTTTGTCCTAAATCATTATTTATCATTTATCTTAAAAACTATTAACTTTATTAAATTGTTAAAGAAAGCAATGTTATTAATAGTTAGGTTATCTACAATTTGTTTTTATAAGTATTTTTTTCTGAAACCAATTTTACAATTAATAGCTACTCGTATTAGCTTTATTTTACTTGTGAGCGCACATAATAAACCATCAAAAAATAGGTATAAACAAGATTTTTTTTAAATCTCAATTGGGGATATTATTACCTATTGTATAAAGAATAAAAAATAAATATTTTTTATATTTCGGTACAAAATTGGAGATCGGGGGGTTCTTGAGGCGAGAATTTCAAGTTCGTCAATGATTTTAATGATGCTAGTCGAGGGCGCCAGCTACGGCCTACCCCATTTGTTTTAGATGGCATAAATTATTTTAAGCTTAGTATAATGATCTGTTTAATAAAAAATAAGTTACTCTAATTTCCTCTTCATCAAAAATGTATACCTCATTTAAATTTCTTGGAGCAATTGTTTTCGAGATAAACGCACTTTAAAGGACCCAGCAATTTTTCTATGGAAAATGGATTTCGGTCAATTGTTTTCAAACTTTGCAAAATAATAGTTCTTAACACGCTAATTAAAAGTCTTTAAGGGCACCAAAGCCGAAAACTACTTCAACCCC
Source organism: Listronotus oregonensis (assembly GCA_019359885.1). Classification (NCBI taxonomy): domain Eukaryota; kingdom Metazoa; phylum Arthropoda; class Insecta; order Coleoptera; family Curculionidae; genus Listronotus; species Listronotus oregonensis. The sequence continues at coordinate 15,683 of JAHBCN010001908.1, forward strand.
CCCAAAATCACCTTTAAAGGTCCCCAAATCCCCAGTGACCTTTGGGGCCGACTTTGGGGGGGTTGGAGGAGTTTTTGGGTTTTGTGCCCTTCAAGACTTTTGATCAGCGTATTAATAACTATTACTCTGCAAAGTTTGCAAACAATTGGCCGAAATTCATTTTCGATAGAAAAATTGCATGGTCCTTTAAAGTGCGTGTATTTCGAAAACAGTTGCTCCTAGAAACTTAAATGAAGTATACATGTTTGATGCAGGGAAAATTATAGTAACTTAATTTTTAATAAACGGTTTAATATACTAAGCTTAAAAAAAGTTATGCCATCTAAAACAAGTGGGGTAGGCCGTAACTGGTGCCCTCCACTAGCAACATCAAAAGAATTTGAATTTCTCATCTCAAAGAACCCCCAGATCCCCAATTTGGTACCGTTATGTTATTTAGTTAAGAAATAATTACGAAAAAACGAAAACAAAATTAAAAGTTTGACACCCTGCATCTTAGTTATTATCAACTTTGGGATAAGGCAAGTTTACGTAAATTACATTGTTTTGACCTAAGGAATCTGCTGTTGCTCTGTGTCCCATTACTTTTGGGACAACCTGTATATTTTTCATGCGTCAAAGTACCCAAATTTGAACTCACTATAAATTGATTTGAATTTTTATAGGTAAATATTACCTTTATCGTGAAAAGTCATGGGACCTTTTTTATTTGCATTTCAATAAAGAATATAAAAACATTGTCCGGTTAAAAAATAACAATTTCTTGCAATTTTTTAAACAATTTCGGTTTAAGCAATATGGCGCCAGGTTGCTCCATGGCAACATGCATTTATATCATCAGTGGGATCGTATAAAAAAATACAGGTGAAATAATTTTCGGTACTCATGCGCTGATTACTCCTAGACTAATTAAAAACCTCCTTTTTTTGGAATCGATTAAATACTGCTTCTCGTCAAACGAGTGAAATTAGGCTACATCGGCCGTACAGCGTAAACATGTTTTAGATTCCTTTCATTTAGTTTAGTAGTAGTTTAAATAATGATATTATAAATAAAAATTATTGCCCTTAAAAAGCTATTTCTATAACGCCATATATTTTAGTAACGTTGGCCTACATGTCTTTTTTTACTATTTTAGTTAATATTGATAATAAAGTTGGAGCAGTTGGATTTGTACCGAGATATGCTAGCTTTTTATATCCTGTTATTTTAATTCGTTGCGATGAAAACACTGGAGCACCAATACGCAATAAAGATGGTAAGATAATATATGTTTAAAACACACACTTAGACCCTGCCGCAATTTTAATTCTTGAAATAGGATATGTGGGCAAGAATTACGTTTTTTTGGTAATTTACTAAAGGTTTTCAAATACATATAACCTTAGCAACATTATAGCAGAAGAATGACGTTCTCCAGAAAAGTAACTATTTTTAAAAGTGACTTTCGAAAAGTATAATTTCCTTTTGTGCAATGGGTAAATTAATCTCTTAGAAACAAAGTGGCCCAACTGATTTTTTCCATAACTCATATAAACAGCATAATTGGTAGCATTTCATCTTATGTTTAATTGCATAGATGTCAAACTAACTTTAAATACAAATAAGCACTTATGTACACCCTATTCCCTTCAACGATCGACATTTAACCAAATAGCAGCCTGCTCTGGCCTATCGCTTTAACCCAAGGAAGACGGACGGATTACCTAGTCACTATCTACCTCATTAAATATGTACAGGGTGACCCGTTTATTAAGCGCCTTTACCTTTTAACGGAAACTATAATTTATACGAAAAAAAGTTTTTCATAAAACTTTTATGCTGTAGAAGTATCTTTAATTTAATAATATGTTTAGGTTTGCTGCGTTTTTATATAGAGGTTGGCGACAAAAGTTGATTCTTGTTAATTAAACACCCTTTAGTTTATAACATTTTTGAAGAGCTCTTTCAAAGACAATTTTTACGATATATAAGATGATGCACCGTTTCAAACTTATTAAGAATTAATAAAGACAATGGAAATACAAGATTTTAGTGTTATTGAAACCTAAAAATATTATAAAACCAAAGATATTTTTACAACAGGTTTTATACAAAAAAAAATCGTACTCCAATACACGGGCCACCCTGTACACAATTTTAAAAACAAATTAGAGCTTTGAAATGCAAAGAAGATTTACAGATATGGTTTACTGAGATATAAATAAGCATACTTATTATGGTACCCACGACAGGTAGGTGATAGGGCAAAACCTATTTTATTTCCGTGTTTCCCCCATAAAAAAATATAAAAATTACCCAGTAAGATATTGGAGAAAATTTTAGTGTTAGATAATGATAATTTAAATTGCTTGGATCCACTGAGGCATCGAAAATTTACGAAATAAACGTACTCTTTGCCTTGATTTATAGGTTTATGCAGCGTTTGTGCGCCAGATGAACCAGGATTACTTATAGGAAAAATTAACCACAAGAATGCTATAACTGATTTTGCGGGTTATGCGGATGAAAAGGCAACTGAAAAGAAAGTTTTGAAAGATGTATTTAAAAAAGGTGATCTGTATTTTAATTCTGGAGATGTGCTGCTTCAAGATGAATTTGGATATTATTATTTTAAAGACAGAACAGGAGATACATTTAGGTAAGTAAAAGACACTGTGTACCTCTAGTAGCCATTTTTTGCACGTGGTGGCATTACCGAGAAAAATAATAATTTCTCCAAAGAAAACCTAACGCTCATTTGATCGTATATACATATACAAGGTGATTACCTTAAAAATTGTAAATGTATATTTTGGTTTAGACAACTTGATTGGGGAACACCAGCAATCAATCTTAAAAAAATGTGCTCCTGAACTTGTTCTGTTCTAACTCGTCTCTTTTGTATTACTTAGAGAATTTCCCAATATTGCCAAGGATCAAAAACACTCTTTTAACAAGTAACACACAGTAGATCTTCTTTTCGTTGCATCTAAGAGCACGGTATTACGCCAGGTCAAGTTCAGGACCTCCTTATCATACCATTGTTATCATTGAGAGCTGTCGGTAATTAAATTAAAATTATTTAAAAATCGTATTTAATTACTTCTCAGTAATTGGATTACTTTAATTCAATTACTTTCCGAAAAATGTAATTGTATTTGGATTATCAATTATTAGGATATTGTAATCGTAATTGGTAATGGATTTTTACTAATCATAAGTAATTTAATTACTTAGAAAGTAATTCGATTACTTATAAATTAATTAAATTACTTAGAAATTAATTTAATTACCTAATAAATAATTAAATTACTACGAAAATTCAATTACCTTTCTTTATGGAAAAACTGCCGGAGTTTTGGCCATCCAGAAAGTGCATCTTGAAACTCGGCGGGCCGCTTTAAATCCGGCGAACGCCGATTTAGTGTTTTCGATTAATGCTTACCGCCACCGTTTTTATACTTCTTTTTTTGTAAAAAAAAACTGTTGATGTTTGTGTAACGTGAGCGTATGATGCATATTAGTATAAATATTTTATTTGTTTAGTGTATCGTGTTTAATATATGTGGTAATTTAAATTGAGTAATTGCTAAAATATTCAAATACTTTTAGTTTTAATTGATAATTGAAATACTTTTAACAAACCTGCTAGTAATTGGTAATCGTAATTTACTACTACTTAGAAGAGTAATTGGTAATTGTAATTGAATTACTTTTTAAAAGAAATTGCGACAGCTCTGTATTCTAATTACCCGTAAAAAAATTTGAAAAGTTGTGTCAAGTGGTTTCTCAGATATTTTATTTGAAAAAAAGCCCAATTTACGAATGACTGACTGACCGATTCACTGACTCATTGACTCAACAAAATCATGGGGCATTTCTCAAGAAAGTAAAAACTTAAAATTTGGAATATGAGTAAGCCTTAGGATACAAGTAAAGGAAAAATTCTGAAAACTACACATTTTTAGTCACAACGCTCTAAATGAGGAGCGGAAATATCCCCTTATTTAGGGGGTATTTTAGAAGTTTGCAATCTGATTAAATCTGATTTTTTAGGGTCGTAATTGTCTTAGAATTTAACATGCAAGCAGGATTTTATTCTATTCAATCAACTCAGTAAAAAGAGAAAAGTTCATACCAAAAACACTTACGTAAAATAAGGCCAAGTTCCTTTTCAAAAATCTTGACCTCTTAAAGTACTAAAATTAGACCAAGTTCGTTTTTGACTTTGCAAGTTTTTTATTGATCTATCTTTATTAATGAAAAGAACTGTATGTATTAATAAAAAAACATTCATTAATCAGACAGAACAGTAAAACGCAAGTCAAAAAAGAAGTTGGTCTAATTTTAGATCTCAGTCTTTAAGAGGTCAATATTTTTGGAAAGGAACTTGGCCTTTATTATTCATAAGTGTTTTTGGTATAATTTGAATTACTAAAACTAGACTTTGGACCAAGTCTTGCATGTCCTAATAAACTTCTTTTCTATGGTCTTCAACCTTAACATTAGGTTTAAATCTCCAGTTTTCTTTCTATAATCGACATATATCTGTTGTTACAGATATTTACTCTGCTAGCTTGATTAGATAAAGCTATGATACCTCAAAGTTAAGTACTAGCACTGATTCTTTCTTCTTGACATTAGCAATATCCTTTTCACGATAAACCCCATTCATAATGTAATGACGATAATTCCGATGTACCTAAGACTGATTTAGAAATACGCGCGGGTCATGCAGATATCTCTTTCCTAGGACCTTCAACTACTACTGGATTAGCAGCTGCCAGAAAGCTTGGCATTCTCTTTTGAGCGAAAAAGTACTTCTTCCCCTTTAATCTGGTTACTTTTTGTATCCTAGAGCAGACCTAACTTGGAATAGTTCATCTCTGCAGAACGACTTCTCCCACAACTCTTAGCATTCTTGATTTCTTTCAGCATTAGTAATGATCTCATCACTCTTACCATAAAGCTTCCTTCTTTTGCTCAGAGATGGGCTATAGGGGACCTGTTCCCCTTTCGATGATTTCTGCACTAAAAAATTAAACAGTAAAATAATTTGCCCTCTAACTCCTAATAGAGCAAAGAAAGTGCCACTTTTACACATTTATTTACTATACACCCATACAAGTCCTCTATTGATGTATGGGCTCTTACTTTCCTTGAGATAACCAAGTACGCTAATACTTAAAGCTTTTGTGAACTTTTTCTAAGATTTTAAAAAATCTCACATTTGATTCGAGTATTGTCTTTTGACAATTTTATTTGTTTTAGATGGAAAGGTGAAAATGTGGCAACATCTGAGGTTGAAGCTGTAATTAGTAATGTAGTGGAACTTCATGATGCAGTGGTTTATGGTGTTCAGGTATGTGTAGTAAAAACAGCATAATAAATATTTACTTAACAAGTGCGCTTGAGTGCAAAAAAGTGTTTTTTTTCTCAAATGTTTGATATAAATATGTGTACAAGCATGAGAAAATTCAGACTTTACAAATGCATTTATTTTAAATACATAAATTTGTGAGAAGAGTGTTTGCTGCCTAAAATAACACTTAATAATTATTTTGTGCAAAATTATTTTTGAATAATTAGGCTATTCAAATATTCTAAACTTAAATATTTACTTGACTTGCGTGTGAACATATACTATTTAACTAATCGACTTTAAAAAGATATTCAACCTATTAAAAGACTATATTTTTAAAAACTCCTGACTCTAAACCTAAAAGGTACAATACGTTTCACAATAATTCTTTGATTTCTCGTTTAACCTGCTACTGTTAGTCGTAAAACTCAATATACTTTGGGTAGCCGCATTGTACCTACTTTTTGGTATATGCAAATTGCAGTGTTGAATATAAATCAGAGTCTTTTCGTCTTAGTTCATCAGTCGTTTGGAGTTTGTCAAGGTATTTTCGTGTGTATTAATGAGCATCCAAAATAGCTAACCTAAACTATTGATATTAGTAGGTAATCAGGACCTGTAACCTTTCAAAAGGTGCGGTGCCTACACAATAGATATTTGTCAGGCAACCTATTTATGGTTGGGTTTTCCACTGAGGGTTGTAATTTAAATTTTATTGCGATCATAAAATCAACGAATTATTGTGAAACGTACCATACCCAAGTGATGAATTCGTGCACGATAAGCTTTATAGAAGCAAAATACAATAAATAAATAGTTTAAAATAAAATGAAAATAAAACTTTTACCAACTGTTACAAAATAAAAAAGATAACATCATAATTGTAGCAAGTTTCTGGTACCTAGTCCATTATTTTAACATTGATCTTTCCTAGAATACTATCTAACTTTTTAATACTTTTATAGATACCTGGAACGGAAGGGCGGGCAGGAATGGCAGCCATTGTTGATCCAGACAACAATTTAGACTTGAAGAAATTAGCTACTGGATTGAAATTAAAACTACCAGCCTACGCCATACCTATATTCATAAGGGTTACGGATTCCATACCTGTAACAGGCACTTTTAAATTAAAGAAAATTGATTTGCAGAAAGAAGGATTTGACTATGATAAAATCAAAGATCATCGACTCTTTTACTACAATGCTAAAAACTGTGAATATGTTCTTCTAACAAAAGAGATATTTGATGATATTATTAACCATAGATTAAAACTGTGATTTCTGATTTAGGGGTATGCGTTTTATTTTATATTTGGTTTACCATGTTTTAAATACTTTATTTGTTGTTGTTGTTGTATTTGTAAGTACAGGGTTTTCGTTCATCTTTTGACACTTACTTACAACGATAACTGTAAAGGATAAAAAATAACTTCTTGTATAAAAGCACGATTTGATTTGTTTAAACGTATTTTTAACTCAGTATCTCACAAGAAATATGGTTTCTTAGATAGCACGGTAAGACACTCATCGATAGCCGCATAATAGCCCTGATTTAAACTCTCTGGATCTATTTTTGTGGTGTTACTTAAAGAATAAAATTCATTTTTAAACGCTAGAAAATATAAACATCCTTGGACAAAAAAAATTAAAAATGGAATTATGTTACCGGTCCGATTTTGTTTTCAACGCAATCAAACCTAACTTAAGAAAAAATATGTTTAAGTGCAGAGAAAATGGTGGAAGTTAGGTTTAAAATTTGTAATTGTTAAGATTTTTTAAGTTTACAATAAATTATATTTGTTTCCCAAGGCAATGTTGATTTTAGCTTTCAATTTTTAATTGAAAAACTTAATATTTTTAAACGGCTGCTGGTCAAAATGCAGGCAAACTATATATATTTTTGAAAAAGATGAATAGACCTTTTATTCTAAAAAAAAGTATACTGGGTGTTTCATTTAAAAAAAAGATAAATAATTTATTTTTTCTACCTTTTTAATGTTTATTTGTTTCTTTCGTTATGCTCAAAAGAATATAAATGAAAAAGTACAAAACTTTTATACAATAAGATTTTTTTTAATCCTTTCTAGTTATCGTGTAAGTGGGTGTCAAAATACCCTGTACAAAGAGAAGCTTTTTTATTAAACCTTTTGTAAATCATTTATTTAAGATATTTTTGTTAAGTAAATAACAAAGAGATAACGACCCTTCGCACCAACAAATTTAAGAAACCCTTTGCTTAAGGCATTCCTAAAATCTCTAATTTAGTCATTCACATTTCTTGTTTGGTCATTTTAAGCATTATGTTGTGCTAAGGGTTCCTTAAAATTGTTGGTGCAAAAAGGACACCTAAGATTCTTTGCCCAAAAAAGCACACAGGGTATGTTTATGAATAAAATCATTTTTTCTCTAGCGTTCCAATTGGTTACGTACTAATTTACCTATTGTTATATTGTTCTCACCAATGGTCTTGTACTCGTATAAGACTAAAAAATTCATAATATGGAAAATATGGTTTCGAATGTAAAATAAAATCAGATTTATTATAGTGAATAGAATAGGTAGGCCTATGAAGTGATTATAATGTAGATTATTTATTACAGTCAATTTATTTTGTAAACATTAAATTAGTTTTTATAAGTCACAAACAATATATTTTTTTTCTATGGTATTGTATTATTTAGTAAATACAAACTAAATAAAAAACCTAACTGTTTTTTAAGTACTTTGACATATGCTCTTGCAGCAATATGTTTATTTACTTGTGATAAATGTTATGTCAAAATAAATGCCTCTGGATTTTAATAGTGTCTTAGACACAGAACACAATCTACACTTGTAGCTTAACTATTTGTATTGTATTGTAGTGAACGGGGTAGAAAGATCTTGTGGATACCCTTTAGTTGATCCCTCAATTCCCAAACCTTTCGCAGAGTTAAAGATGTTTCGGGGGACAAGTTTCTCTTTAGCTTAACAAATCCCAGGCGCCAAATAACCTAACTTTTGTATATTTCTAAATATTTTTTTTTCATTTGACAACCAAAAATTCCTTTCTTGGGGAGCAAATGACGGAGTTTGTAAAATACTGCCCTTTGTTTTTTATTCTTAAAAGATAGGTTGTATAGTACAGCATTATGCACTCGGTCCATATACCCCGAGACCAGAACCCAAGCAGTCCCATTATAAAAAACTTTTCTGGCTACGATCCAAGGACTTTTTTAAAACATGAATCCGCCACAACAATATTAAATATATCAAGATAAAGATTATAATGCTTTAATATTTTTACAAAAAAATAAGTAACGAAGCCTTCAGGGCCGAAAAGTTTTAAGATAATGCTGAAAAACGATATAATAGGTATAATGAACAATCGCAGCTAATTATTCTTTAATATCTTAGCTTTTTTAACTGGAAAAGGAACAAGTCCGAAACGAAATTGCACTTCGAATTGAGAATGCGAGTCGCAGATGCAACAAAATTGAGCACAACAACGATCGCAAATATAAAGAAGAATGGGTTAAAATCAGTTCAGGATTACAATTCCATTATAACTTCCAAGCGCAAAAGACCGCGAAAACCAAAATTACAACATATTTGAAAAATATAATTCGGGATACAATTTATTCTATGGATGCCAGAAAAGAATATGTAACATTGGCAATGATAAAACAAAAGTTCAGGGAAGAAATTAACATCAACAAAAAATTTAATGTATTAATTTCAAAAGTCGATAACCATACTTACAACAAAAAATGTATTTTATTGGTTTAAAAAGTCAGTAATTACGGCTACTTACTAGGTGTTTTTCTTAATCGAAAATGACCAGATTATAAGTACCTACTAGAACTTTAAAGCAGGTTATAAAGAGATATAAAAAAGTGTTATGCCCAATACGATCTGTAAATTATTAATTTAAAATAATAATTTCCTCTTTTTTTTTGCAAAGACATTCTTAAAATGTAGAAAATAATGTTCCAAAAATGGATTCATCCTTCACCATAGGTTAGGCTTCGTGATAAACAAAAAATGTTTGATTTTTTATGGTAAAACTTAAAAAACATAATTTAAATTTGTTGATTTCTTGAAAAATATTTTTACGGCTTAATTCACTGTGCAAAAAGCATCAAGAAATTTAATATTCAAAAAGTCATAATGCAAATAAATAAAAGTATTTATTATATTTGAAATAAATTATTACTTTTTTTAATATTATTATCCTTAATCATATTAAAAAACATATTTTTTAAAGCTAAATGTTGTCTCATAATTTGTGTAAACAAGTAAAGAGTTTTTTATTGAAAAAATATGTTTATGGTTTAAATTTTCTATTGTTAAACTGAGCAAAATGTAAGAAGCCAGCAAACTAAATTTAATTAATTTCATTCCTTTCCAGTTTTTATGCGCCCCTCGTATTTTAATCAATATGTCCTATAGCAACGGACTGTGAAAGTTTGTATTCAAATTACATACATACTTTTAAAAATATGCACTTATAAAAATAGGGACGTTTGTTTGAATATGGATAAACAAATAAGGCCCGTTTTTACTCTGGAATTGGGTTATAAACTGCTTCCAGGACTTGTAACAATTGGTAAATATGACGGAACTCATTCTTGTATTACGGCAGCTACAAATACAGATAAGGTAATATCTAATAATAAATACTTGTTTAAGTTATAATTGAAAATTAGGCCTAGGTAATTATTTTAATTTTAAACTTTTTAAAAAATTTCTTTTTCTTTTTAATTATTTGAAAGTATACAATCCAAATTGAAATAGTTTCTCCTAGAAGTTCTTAATTTTTGAAGACTGCAAGGGGATAAAAAAAATATATTTTACCATTTTTTTTTACACAAAAATGTATTCTTTTGAAGTGAAATTAAATTATATATTTTGTGGCATAATAGAAAATACCAGATACGTGGGGAAATAGTTATTAAAATACTATAGTAAAACCTAAAAATTAGAACATAATTACAACTGAAAACAGGACTTAATTAAATACCAGCTAAATCACAAAAATAATTGTATGCTACACTAAATATTACCTTAGGCATTGCTTATTGACCTTTGGCAAAAAAAAAATTAATATACTTTAGATATATTTACTAAATACTTCCTTTAGCTTTACAGATACTAACTTCCTCTAACATCCCTGCTTTTACATATTTACTCATTGTTTTCTGCATATTTGTTATGCTGTTAGGTTATTTTAAAATAGGGAACCATTTTTGCACAGTGGTAAAATTGGAAATTTAAAAAAATATATATGTATTTTAGGTATTAATTCATAGTCCACATCGAAAAAATACTGCTTCAGTTGGTAAAATTATTTGGTCGGAAAACAATAAGGAAATTGCTACCTTGAATGTCAACCAGACTGTAACTGCTTTAGTTGCTGGTTCTCTAATACCCAATGATGATAAAGATATTTTAATAATCGGTAGGAAAAAATTCATTAGACTTCCAATACATTATTTAACATACATATAGGCTTTGTACAATGACTTACAACAGCTTACCTAATCATGTTACTCACGTAACTTTTTAAGAGGTTACAATATCAACGTGGCAAAGTAGGCATAGTCAACAGAATATAGTAATACTAGTCGAGGAAACGTGGCGAAAAATAGGCCTTACGAGGAATTTTTTGTGCAGTAAGATGGATTTAAATGCGGTTTTTTGCATTCGATTCGTATGTACGTCTAAAAACTTTGTAAACAAATTTAATTGATAGGAAATAAAAAACAGCGTTTAAGCATATAAAAAATGTATTTTTGAAATGCATTTTAAAGTTGTGGTTAGTTGTAGTTAGGCAATTATAAAAAAAATATAACTAGGTAAATAATGATGAAAATGAGCTCGAAATTGTTACTCGGGGGGTTTCGACCCTTTTCAATGCCATTTTCGTGTTCAGCGACTACAAAACCCCCCGAGTAACAAAAAGTGGGCTGATATAAGGAGGAATTATAGTAAAACTCCAGAAGACGACGTTTACCCCATTCTTAGCGCGCACCAGGTATTTCGCAGGCACTTGTCAATGTCATATTCGTGTTTAGCGAACTCAAAAATCCCCGAGTAACAAAATTGGGCTGATATTAGGAGGATTTGTCGTAAAACTCCAAAAGACGACATTTACACCATACTTAACGCGCACCAGGTACTACGTAGGCCCTTGCCAATATTATATTCGCATTCAGCGACCTTGAAAATCCCCGAGTAACAAATTCGGACTTATTTCCATCATTACTTACCTATTAATATTTTTTTATAATTGCAAACATTAAAATGCGTTTCGAAAATGCATTTTTCTAATGCACAAAAATGCAGTTTTGCATTTCCCATTAATTAAATTTGTTCACAAAGTTTATAGATGTTCATACAAATCGAATGCAAAAAACCGCATTCAAATCCATCTTACTGCACAAAAAATCCCTCGTACATTACTTCGTTTCCTCGACTAACTACTTTATTGCAGTCGCTTTGAAATAAGAATCCAAAGTGAGCACAAAAATTTATTTTGCTGATCCTTTAGGTTTTCATATTAAATTTTACGCCACTTCAATGCTATGTAGCCATACTATGATTTTTTCGCAACAAATAAATAAATAAATAAATATATATATATATATATATATATATATATATATATATATATATATATATATATATATATATATATATATATATATATATATATATATATATATATATATATATATATATATATATATATATATATTGATATATAAACTTACTAACAAAATGATAGGTTAGAATATAACAATCGTTACTTAGAGGAGAAAGATTTAGCTCAAGACATGGCAGAGTTTATAAAAGGACGTGCGTAGATTTACTCTGTTTTGTTTATTATAAATAAAAGAAGGATTAAGGATGTAAAACTTCAAATCTAGTATTTAGGAACGCAGTGTAATTAGAAGAAAATGCAAAAGACTTAAGAACCTACATCATACATTTTTATTATCCTTATCTTTTAAAGATAAAGTTTGCCGGTGATAAGTTCCTGACTTTAATGTCAGCAGGTTCCATCGAGAATAACGTCAGCTTTTCGATTGGATAAAAAAACATCTATTATTAGATTTTTGATTTGACATGAGTACTTTATAATGTCAAATTAAATATTACTATAACAAATCGTTTAAAAGCAATAAAAAAATAGCGTAAAGTATTCTTGGATAACTGGTCTTTAAAACACTTGCTCTATCTCAATAACTCCGGCTACGCCGTCGTGCTCGAAAAATCACGCGTGCTTAAAAGACTTTAATATATACTTGTACTTTAATATACTATTTTCTATGTCTAAACAATTTTTTAAATTTTGTTTTTTTAAAATGTTGTGATGATGGCAACATTACCATGATAAAAATTTTATATCTTTATATTTTGATCCTATTGATAACAATCAGCATTTTTATATATTTCATTCATACCTGTATAATAATGTAATTTGTGTGTAAAATTATCATCGTTTTCATTGGATTCATCAGCAATCAACTACGATGGATTTGAGATGATGACTAACTGTCTTTTAAGCGGGCAATAATTAATTTAATTATAAACATCATCATCAAAACTTTCTAATTAATCGATAAGCTCGTCGGTAAAAAAAAACGAACGTTTAAATGTGTATGTTGTAGCAGTAGATAGTTAATATATAAGCAGTTGTTAGCCATTGTGAAGACTATGGCAAAAACATCAATTATAAAGATTTCCTTTACAAAAACAACATTCTGTTTTAAGGACAAAGACAAAAATAAGTTTTTTTGTTTGTGTTAAGTTTATATTTAGATCTTTCTTTTTGTTTAAGGTACTGCTACTCATTTATTGGTGTATCATGTCCACGATAACAAGGACATTTTTTACAAAGAATGTGAAGATGGTGTCAATCTATAGCTTTAGGCTCTTTAAAGATTTTAAGTCCCCGATAATTATGGTAGGGGGAAATTCATCAGTACGGGGATTTGACCATCAAGGCAATGACATATTTTGGGTAGCCACAGGCGATACGGTTACATCTATGGTGTTAATGGATTATAATAAGGATGGAAACAATGAGGTAATAAAAAAAACTTAAGATATTTATTTTTTATATTGTGGTAATCGTCATGTCCATTGTAAAATAAAATTTGATATACTTATGAGCTTGGTACCAGACATTTCTATAAAAAATTAATTGCAATATAACATGGTAAAACGTAAAAAAGTAATGACTTTAAAACCCTTTTTCTGTAAAGTAGGTATATATTACACAACCTTACTTTTAGAAAATGAAATAGTTATTTAAATGTTTTTTTTTGTTTCAGCTGATTGTAAGTTCAGAAGATTTCAATATCAGGATATTTAAGGGCGATGAAATAATAGCTGAACACCATGAAACAGAAGCTGTAACGGATCTAATTGCTCTACCAGATCATAGGTTTGCTTACTCTGTTTCAAACGGTACTGTAGGAATTTACGAGAATGATGTAAGACTATGGAGAGTCAAGGTGCGTATACGTTGAGACAAACTAATAAAACATTTAACCCTATAATACAGGTTTATAACATTCAACTGTTTTTTTTTTGTAGTCAAAAAATTTTGCAGTTTCCATGCATCAATACGACCTCCTGGGGCAACCAACAACCCAATTAATTACAGGTTGGTCAAATGGAAAAATTGACTGCAGGATATTGAAAACCGGAGAAGTGTTATTTAAAGATTCTATGAGTGCTGGTGTAGCGGGCATAGTTGAAGGAGATTATAGATCAATTGGCAAAAATGATTTAATATGTGTTTCTACAGAAGGAGAAGGTAAAAGAAGATTTTTTAAGCTTAAATTTGATAGAAAGATCAGAGAACGACATTAATTCAACAAAAGTTGTGTAATTTGACCAAAAATATAATTATGTTTCTAGTTAGAGGTTACACAACTACAAAAACAACCGGAGGAAATTCAAGTGTAGAACAAGATACCATAAAGGACTTGCTATCACAGAAACAAGCATTACTGATGGAGCTAAAGCACTACGAAAATAATACAAAGTACAACAGTAATGCTGGAAATGAAACGGAAAGTTTTGAAGCGAGTGGAGTTATACCATCCAATACTAGGTTGCAAATTATAGTTAATACAAACCTGGGTGAGAAAGGACAAGAAGTAAGTAACACATTAACACAAAGTGATTCAGAAATTGACCTTAAAAATAAAGGAATACTTCGGTGAGGAATCACAAAAACGAAACTGAAAATGTTAAAAAATAATATATTAATTTTTTTACATATTCGACTTACCTAATTTATTCAATTTCATGTCCTTTACTGAACTTTAAATCAACCGTTTAAATGACTCGCGTAAGATTCGTTTTATTGCTTTTGGCGACTGTCTAGCATCAAAGCCCCTATATTCTAAAAGTTTTCATTATTTCTATTTTGGAGCTTTTTTTAATAATTAAATTTTGTTAAAATTTTACACATTTTAGCCTCATGTTGAAGTATACGTATCCACTAATAATTCAACTATTATAAAAGCAGTAATAATTTTCGCTGAAGGAATATTTAAGGGAGAGAGCCATGTTGTACATCCTGAAATATCCAAATTGGCATCTGACATGTCAATACCTCTATATCTGCCCAGAGATAATCCAGTAGACATACACCTAAAGGTAAATTCCTTAATGTTTTAATCATTATAATTGGTAAATAACTACCTTAGAGTTAGTCAGAGTTATCTGGCAGTCAGCAAGCAAAAGATAAAAATGCCAACTTTTAGGTATTAAGTTTTTTAAGACGACAAAAAATGTTTTAAAGTCATATGTAAAGTCAGAATTACTTTTCTTAAACTTGAAACATATATTATTATCAATAAAATTTAAAATTAGTTTTCTGTTTAATTGAATGACTTTGTATTTTAATTTATAGTTCAATTAAAAACTAAACTTTAAAATAAGGAAAATGCAAAAAATCAATTAAGTATGACGTTTATATTGAAAAATAGCAGAGCACTTTTGACTAAACAACCATTTTTAATAAAAGTTGACAAATAATAGGAGCGCTGGTGAATGATTTTGAGTAGGTTGTTGAGGCCTTGAATTTAGAAAGTTCAAAACCTTAACTTTATGTTTATAGGTCCTCCAAGGACAATTACACAAATTTTTAAAATACCGCAAAAACATATTCAAAATTGTTTACCAGCTCTTGGACTAGTAGGAGAGCTGGCAAACAATTTTGAGTAGATTCTTGAGGCACTTTGTGTAATTGTCCTTGAAGGACCCCTAAACATAAAAGTCAAAGTATGGCTAAAGGGTAGCGGCCCCTACCAACTCTTGGATTAAAAAAAATCAAGGGTTGGTAGAGGGCGCTACCCTTCAGCCATACCTTAACTTTTATATTTAGGGTCCTTCAAGGAAAGTTACACACATTTTTTAAGTGCCTCAAGACATACTCAAAATTGTTCACCAGCTCTCGGACAAAAAATTTTTTCGACAAATGGTGCTTGGACATATTAAATGTGTTATATTAAAACTTAATTTTAAGACATAAAAACATAAGTTAAAAAACAATAATTAAGATAAGAATTAATTAAATTTACATTATAAAAGTTATTGATGCATTGAGAACTTTTGGAACTGGACTCCTTCTCGCCACAAGCTTGATATGTGATTCACAGCTTTGAAAAGATAAAAGTACGGATTGCTTAAAAAGAGCTGTTCTTTCCTTAAAAGAGTAGGTAGCAACCCTACGTTTATAGAATCACCGTTTTTGTTACGTAGAATTATAATTATCCATATAAAAACAAAAATAATACATATTAAAACAATTAATAAATATATTGCACCATCACACAAAAAAATTAACAACACAGGTCCAAAAAAAAATGTGGTGTGTGCTGGGTGTCGGACTACGATTTTCTGGCGTATTTTTTTCCGCTAAACACGAATCTAAAGTCAAAATTAGAGCTCAAACAGCAAAAAATCGAGAAAACCCCAAAAAACCGACAAGGTGCATTTACCGGCAGAAACCTGCTACCACGGAATGTTTGGACTACGATTATATAAACTATAAGATATACAAAAAATTTAATGAAACAAAAAGAGAGCTTTTTAAATTGTCTATAAAAAGGTATTTAAACATTTTTGATAAGATAAGTAATAAAGGAGATATAAATGAAAATGTAATTTTGACAAAAAATTTTAGTCCGAAATTGAAAAATTTTTAATGTGATTTTTGTTTTTTTTTTGAATAATAAATAATTTAATTTATTCATTTAAATCCCAAATCATTTAAAATTTGCAAAAAAAAATCCAAGAATAAAAACATTTTAATTTACAATTTTTTTCAGAGGTGTACCTTGAAAAAATCCTAAAAATTCGGTTTTTTGATTATAGCTCGAAAAATATTGCATTTAGACAAAAAGGTTATATAACTTAACTAAAAGTTCTTTTAAACATACATTGTTTACGTCCCATAAAGTGTCGTGTATTTTTTATAGTTTTAATATATTAACTTTTAAAATAAAAAAAATCTGTTATATCTGAAGTTACGCCTTTTCTCGATTATATGCTGTTTGACCACCAATTTTGACTTCAGATTCAGCGGACAAAAAAAGTTCCAGAAAATCCTAGTCCGACACCCAGCACACACCACTTATTTTTTGTGGGCCTGTGTAATCATTCATCATTGTTTATTTTAAAAGTTGTTTAACTATTTTATAATTAGGCCTTAGTAGGATATCCAAACAGCATTCAGTTTCACGTATTTGAAGTAACCAGACAGTTACCCTGTTTTTCAATGTATGCTTTAAAAACAGCCAGCGATCAGTCTAAACCAGAAGGTCAGTATCATTTATTTATTGACATAGATTATTAAAAAAACTTTTTGCAATATTATCATATCTTAATTTTTGAAAGCAGTTTAGTACGTCATAGTTTATTAGCTGTGTTCCTTTTATTATTATGACATAATAAAAATATACATATATATTTATTTTAGGGTTTGTTCAGTTTAAGATTAACGAGCGACTTCAAAGAATTTGTATGTGGATTAACCAAAATTTTCTATTTCCTTCAGACATAGAATTTGAAACAGGACCAAATCTTACTTTAGATATAAAATGCTTAAGAGATGGAAGTGATCTTCTGTTAATATTTGAAATATCTGGAAAAGTTACTTTTTATACAAACAACATGTTTTTGGCAGCTGATTTGATGCAGTCTTTGGCTGGCTATCTTAAGCTAGAAAGTTTGGAGGTACCTACCTATTTATTTCGTTAGAGCGTAAAGGTATTTTGAGGCAAGTACTCGCTAACATAAAAGACACCGAAGCAAGTTGAGGCATATTTCAAATGAACTGTCTTTCAGTAACTTTTTTCCTTTTCAAATTAATTTAGTTTTTTTCTTAAAAACTCTTATCTTTTTTGGGTAAATCCGTTTTTAAGCTAGAGGGCTAATAAAATGACAGACCGATAGAATGGGAAAATAATGGTTTTGTGATCTGATCTGCAAAAAGCTGGGTCCAATTTTGTCGCTTGCTTGGGGTAGTCGTCGGGGTCGGAAATCCGCAAAAAGTTGCAAAGGCAGGATCGTCCGTGTTCGCACGTTAACGCAAGAATAATTCCAACACACGCTTGTGAATTAAATTCCCAAAAGTTTTGTGGCAATGAACGATGGTTGTTCGCATGTTTTCGTGCGAATAACATTCCCCTAAATAAGCCTTTTTTGCAGTTCACAGCTTTCCGGCCCCACTGGGTGAGTACTCTTATTTCTTTTAGCAATTTTTGGAGACTAGAGATAGGAAAGACCATCTTCGTGTTACAAAAGTGGCCCTCACATTTCAGGAAATTAAGATGGCGTTGGTGTTCCAGAGGACCGTTTTTAAACTTCATTTTATAAATTGCGGTCAAGCTCACATTATACCCAGCACCAACACCCTTTTTATGAAGGCTATTCTGTTGCCACTTTTTAAGTCAAACAGCCATAGGAGGTGGTCCTCTTTATCTCTACCCTCCGTACTGAATTCAGAGCCTTCGAGAGCTGGGACAGGCCTACAACAGGCCCCAAGGTGCTGAGACCATAAACTAAAGCCGATGTTTGGTGTATTGTGACTTAGACTTGCCACAACAGGAATTCAACAAAAGATACACATAAATAAATTAACACAAAAATTATAAAAATAAGTCTTATAAAAATTGGTGACCCCTCTCGACAAGCCTGCTTGCATTTGCTAAGCGAAGCATTTTAATAATAACAGAGACCCACAAAATAAAAAAAAATTGAAGGTTTGAAAGACTTGATCACGGCATCTTTATGTTTTTGTGGTCGCTAAATCCGAATCCAGTTTGACTCCACCAGGTCAAGGTCAAAAGCATTTCAAAGTCAAATCTGCAAAATTAATCACAACCAAATTTGAACAGCGTATCCTTATGGTTTTGAGGTCACTGAATACGAATATGTGGTCAGTTTGACCCAATGAGTCACGGTAAAAAGATATTTCAAGGTCAAATCTGCAAAACTACATGACCCCCCAAAAACACGAAGATCCGAAAGACTTAAGCATGGTTTCTTTATGTTTTTGAGGTCGCTGAATAGGAAACCGGGGTGAGTTTGACTCTATCAGGCCAGGTTTAGTGCTATTTCAAGGCCAAATCTGCAAAATTATTCGCAACCAAATTTGAAATAGGTATATTTATGTTTTTGAGGTCGCTGAATACGAATCCGTAGTCAGTTTGACCCCATTAAATTCGGTTGCGATGTAACCTTTAAATGGCCTCGACCCTGACCTGATGGGCGCAAACTGACCCCGGATTCGGATTTATCGACCCCAAAAACATGAAGGTACCAAGGTCAAGTCTTTCAGACCTTTAATTCTTTTTGTAGGGCATTTTAAGATCAAATCGCAACCAAATCTGATGGGGTCAAACTGACCATGGATTCGTATTCAGCGACCTCAGAACGTAAATATACACTGTTCAAATTTGTTTGCGATTAATTTTGTAAATTTGACCTTGAAATGCCCTTGACCCTGACCTGATGGGGTCAAACAGACCCCGGATTTGGATTCAACAACCCCAAAACATAAAGATACTATGGTCAAGTGCTTCGGACTTTTTTTTTGTGGGGCTTTGTAATTAATTAGTTTAATTTAAACAATAAAGAATGATTAGATTCTGGAAATGTTGTTTATTTTTATATTATTTTTACTTTATTGAAAGTCGTCTGGACACACGTTTCTCATATAGTATAAGTAAGTATATTAAAGTTAAAATAAGCAATTTATATTTTTACTTTTGACTTAAAAACAACAACCGAATATTTTACCTCTACAACATTTTTTAAAATACAATTATTATTCTTATTTCAAAGTCAGTTTTGTTTTGGTAAGTTAGTTGTTTTTATATTTTATATTTTATTATTTTAATTTGTAGTTTATATGAAATATACTTGATTTAATCCAAAATTGCACTAAAAAGGCCATTAACACTCTATTATTTAAATCGATATTTTCATTACCCAAAAATTTCAGTAAAAGTAAAACAGCACACAGTTCGTTTGGAGAAGCAGGCACAACGCGACAGTGGCTGCATACATGGTGTTTTAAAATTTAGAACAAATATTTAAAGGGTGTATTTTTAAGGTTAAAATAAGACTTTTTTCCATAAGTTTGTGTCCTAAATTGCACCACCTCCGCCATCGTAAGTTGCGTCTAAAAAATCGAATATTTTAAACGGTAGCTACAGTAATTTTATGTGTACCCTAAAATTTTTAAAACTGAGCTCCACTAGCAAATCGGCCATAGAAAAATCTAAAAATTTTGGTCTTTTAAATTTTTTAAATACAATTAACGGTTTCGAGAAAACCGCCGTTAAGTAAAAGGGGAGCAACTGCCTATACATAAGGTAGTAGGCTGTGACTGCTTATTTTAGTTATGTTTATTAACGTTGTTAATAAATTTTGTGTTAAATAACAACACTGCAATTATCAGTGGTGACATTTTTTTCACAAAATTAGTTATATTAAAAAACTACAGTTTAAGTACAAAAATTTGTTAAAAAATCGTTTAACTTAAATAAATAATAATGAATAACATTGCTAAAATAAGGAGTCAGAGCCTACAACCTTATGTTTATTTTCTGATTTTTAATTATACACAATGGCTTCCTTTCATTCAACGGTGATTTTCTCGAAATCCGTTAGCTGTATCCAAAAAATGCAAAAGACCAAAAATTTACATTTTTCTATGGCCGACTTGCTGCAGTAGTAGAATTTCAAAAGCTTTAGTGTACACATAAAATTTTGGTCATTAGAAGTGCTTACCCACCTTAATCTCCACTTATAATTAGATTTTTACTTTTAAAGACAAAATATAAATACAGCGCCTAAAATAACAGGAGTAAGGCAAATTTTATAAAGTTGATGCAATATTGTAACCACAGTTCAAAATAAACGACTTTTTTACGCAAATTACGATGACTGTGGCTCGAAGAGGATGCATTTTAGAACACATGTTTATGAGAAAAAGTCTTAATTTGTACTCTGTATATTGGAAAATTGAAGTTCTACTTAGTTTTGCATTCCTTATGGGTAATCTGAGTCTACAAGCACAAGGCTTTGATTTTTGTAATGTTTTAGTCAAGAGCATCGTTTCCACAAGAAGAAGAAAATTTAAAAGGGCTTATGCAAAAACTTAGTGATATCCAGGAAGCCCGATTAAAACTAGATACCGATGTTGCTGATAGATTAAGCCAAATAAGAAGCCTCATTATTAGAGCCGAAGACAGTAGAATAAACGATATGTGAGTACGATACTTTTAAAAGTTAAGCAACTTCTTTGTGGAGTAATAAGAAATGATATAAAATAAAATAAGTGACAGATATTCAGTAAAAGTGCAAATTATAAAAACAATTCTATCAAAAAATTTTACCAAAAGTTAAAAAAAAATCTTGCTCTGTCGAATTTTTAAAGAATTTATTATTTTCCTTAGTCTTCGATTTTCAATAAAAGCTCCCATGCACATATTTTTTTATTGACTACAAATAACCATTGTACCTAAATAACGCTTCTGCCAAATATTTTTTTATAAGAAATTCGATAACAGAATTAAAAGCATTTAAAATTTAGTTATAAAACTTTCCCTTCAAAAGAAGTATCAACGATCACAAGTGGCTAACCACTCGTATTTACAACTCCTGATCGACAGAGGTAACCGGGGTTAAGTTCTAACATTACGTCTCGGATGAAAGCGGAGTAAATAAAATACCAAACTGAACTTATCCGGATATCGAAACACTTTTGATTTTCAATCAGGGCTAGACGTAAAATTTAAATCGTAATTACGCCAAAACTATTCTTTTCTGAGAAAAGATATTTGGGAGATGATTCTTTGATAGGCAAAGGGAGGGATATAATGGCCAATATTTTACGATTTTAAAGGGTATACTTCCTGCGAGACCAAAATATTTCTTATGCGCAATTCTACGCGCATTTTTCTGAAATTGGAACGTTCTGAATTATATGCTTACATTTTTAATATCAAATTTAAGCGAAAAAATATGTGTTTGCAACGGGTAAATATTTTTAATATTATTTCTGCGCGCATAAATGTTATAAAATGTGCCGTGTCCAACTGGCTTAAGTACATTTCTACAGTAAATTTTTATTGAAAGTTATTTCTACTTTTACTGTAATAGTAAATGGTTTAATCAAAATTTTAAAATTACTTACTTTTTAAGATAAGTTAAAGGGACGGAAAGGTTAATTATCTCATTAAGGTTTGTTTAGCTTGGTCAGTTTGCTTAAAGAAGTATTTTAATCTAATGGTCAAAGCAGCATAACTAGTGGACCAATTTTTATCTACTGATATCAGATTTCATCAAAATTTTAAATGAGGTTACAAAAATGATCGAAGGTTCCGTTTTTTATTACTCATAATATGTTGGTAATATTTAAATTTTAGCAAGGAAATGATGGGACATTACAAAGATTTGGATAGTGTAAACAAAAGCCTTATAAATGGATATAATATTAAAGTGCAAAACTACAATGAAGGTATTGAAACAATGAAGAAAATTAATCATATAATTCAGAAGGCATCCAGGCTTCGAGGTAAGTTAACGTAGAGAATTCAAAAGGATTTTTTCGCCCAGTCTTAATAAAATGATCGATCGCTCCCCCTTCCTCAACTCTGGCAAATTTTCGACTTTTTATTTTTTTAAAACCAGAAGCTTTTAAATCACAAAAAATTAATGGCTCTTAAACCATATACTCAAACACCAAAAGGTGAAGGACTTTAAAAATGAATAAACATTTAATTCAAACGTTCGATTTAAAAAATCATTTTTGTGAGGCCTTTTTTTTAATTTTTGGTTTAAAATTAAAATCTCTGGTTTTGCCCTTAATTGGCTTGTAATTTAAAACCTTTGTTTAAAATTTTATAGCCCTCGTATTTTAGACTTCATCATATGATTTTAAAACCGGTGATATAGTTTTTGTAGAAGTACAAAATTTATTATATATTTAATTATATATATATATATATATATATATATATATATATATATATATATATATATTTATATATATATATATATATATATATATATATATATATAATAAATATATATATATATATATATATATATATATATATATATATATGCTATATAATATATAAACCAAGATATAAACTAATGTTATACTAGTTTATGAAATTGATAAGAAGAGAGATGGCTGATTCAAGTTAGTCGAGTCCAAGGCTGAGATGGTTGATGAGTAAATTTTTCGACTTATTCGACATATTCACTACTTGTCCATGGCTGCACAAAGTAAACATTTTTTGCTTATCGAAATGTGACTGCATTTGCACGAGATAAGAAACCATTTTGCTCTATTTAATAGTGAGATTCAAGAATAAACCTCATAAAGGAGGCGCTGGTGTAGCGAAGTGAACCAATTAGAACCAATGACCCTAACAGCAATATATAAAGTGAAGTTTAAAACAACCAGGTTATGAGTTTAAAAACGGTCTTGGGAACACAAGCGCCATCTTAATTTAGTGCGATTTGAGGGTCATTTTTGTAACACAGAGATGGTGATTCTTGTCTTTATTATCCATGTTAGGTAGGTTAGGCCGTAGCCGGCGCAGTTCCCTGGTTTGAATCTCATCGAGTACGTTTGGGATATTATTATGCTTAAACGACGTGTTTTAAATCAAGGAATAGTGCTTCAGACAGGGACAGAGTTGCTAAATTGTATAAAAGAGCAAAACCCATGGCATTAATTTCTTAAATAAAAATTTTGAAACAATTTTTTATAATCCCTGTATAAAACAACGGGGTTTTATGTTTTAAGTAATCTAATGGCAAGAAACCTTCACATTATTTGTTTAATTTAAATATTTTTGAAATATGTTGTTAAATTAACATTTAATTGTTCGTTAATTAACTTTTTTCCCTATAGGTACCATTTTGATGTGTTTCATCGTAACATTATAATCTTAATTAGTGAAAAGAAATCTTTGCAATTTGTAGTTACTTTTAAGTAGAACTCCAAAATATAGGTAGACATAATTTAAACAAAAATTTATTTTATTTTTTTAGTTGGACAAAACTCGGCAGTTATGATCAATCATTGCAGAAATGCTATAAAAAATAACAATATTGAAGGTTTAATAAAAATAATAAGAACAGGAGAACTCTAAAAATACGTATGTTGATAGAAAAATGCATTGTAAATGAAAGTAAAAAATAGGAATATATTAATATAGAAAGGTTAAAATACACCTATGTCATATATCTATAATTTTACATTTTCATTAAATTAGTTTATTTTATAATATTAGTTGTTATTTTCTTTTTTTACAGTTTTTATGCGTGATACGAAAAAGGTATCAAAAGCGTGTTTTTTATAATATTCAGACCATCCGTCCATCAAAGAAAAAAAACCACAGGGTACACAGTATGCCCTTTTAAATAGTAAATATTACTAACAAGCCTATTTCAAATGTTTTTTATTGCACAGTGATGTCCCAACATAGATATTAATAACAAATATCGGGTTACATGCTCGTAAGATTGTAACCATTTTTTCAACGAGAAGTTGGTCAAGCTGGAACCTTTTAAGATCGCCTACGTACACATCTGTATACTTATACATGCAGATGCAGGTTGCTTAAAGGATAAAAAAAACTTCCTTAAGTTACATTTTCATATCATGTCTCAGAATCTATTTAATAATAACAACTTGCACTTTTTTACGATTTAAATATATTTGTATAATCTTAATAATCTAAATAAAATAAGCTTAACTCTATTTAAACTAAACAAAAAAAAAATAGGACAGAGCTCCTAATAAAAAAATAAATAACATTCAACTGGTTATCAACAGTGCGCTTCTTATTTAGAACACATATTTGCATGGCAGTTTTAAGAAGAACACATCAGATCAAAACACAATAAATTATCGTTATTGTGCTATTATCCACATTATTTATTAACTGCAGGCCCCTGTTGATATAAGAGATATAATTCCATTGCTTACAATGCGGCAGTGAAAAATGAAACGTATTACATACAGCTTATTTTGTTATGTAACAAAATTGTTTAAATACATATGAGTGACTTCTATTCACATACATATTTATATACATATAAAAATCTCAGTTATATATAAATATTAAATTGGATGAGACGATTTTTTTACCTTATTCTTAACATTTTGATATATGTTTATCTAAAATACGGTATTTTTACTATTTTTCTTTTTACACCTAGGGCCTGCAGCATCTTTATCTTATTCTATATGTTATTACTGAAACTTTCTGTGGTCAAAATTCTTCTATCTACCTCCGCCCAGACACCCAAAACAAAGCTTTCAATATCACATTCGTTTGTACCACGCACAATTCTAAAGTAGCCGTTCTCACCCCAGTCTGTACCCCAGCTGTTGGCAACTTTCTGAAAGAACAAATAAATATCATTAAATGGGGGGTTTAACAGCCCAATTAAAAATTATAATGCAACGATTCTTTATATAAAGTGATCATAAAAACTATAACAAATGCTCAACTTTTGGAGCCCAAACTCATCATTAATATTTACTTAAACATATCATTAAATGAGATATTTTAAGATACAATTTAATAGGTGTTATTTATTAAAAAAAAGAACTATCCATTAACTAAAAGTTAATCGCTCTGACTCACCCAGTATTTCTGATAACCCCTAGATGTAAATTCTTCGCCCCATCCAACAATTCTCACCGAGTGATAACCCTGCTGATGGGCTAAAGACAAATCGGTATGTTTATAAATGCCTCCGTTGTATGAAAAGAAATCATGGTACACCTTCATTGTAGCTAAAAGTAAACAAATATTCCTAAACATCATTTTTTATCAAATATTAAAAATAAATATTAAAAAAATAAAGCAAATTAGCAAGTACAGCTATTTTAGAAACTTTATGATATGCTTTCAAGAAAATTGTAAATGAAAAAGATTAAACATATACGATTAATAAATAAAGACTTACTAACCCAAGATAATTAGTTTTTATAATTTTATTCACTATAATTACTACTTGGACTAGTCAAAACTATTTATACAATTTATACCTTGAACTGGTCCAGATCTTAAGATCTCATACATAATATCAGTCTCATTTCCAAGTCTATAAGCTGGACCAACCTTATATCTACCAGTTCTTTCAGAATATTTTGGTGGAGTACACCCGGCAGCTGCAAGACTGCCAACTCGTCGAATTGAACAAATACTTCCATTTACGCCTGTATATGGAAAGCAAGGTTCATCCACAACACTAAAACAATTCGTAAGTGCTATAAGTCTTCTTTAAAAGTTAATAGGAACAGATTTCCTTAAGTATATTTTTTCACGAGATAAAACAAAACTAGAGCTACATAAACTTATTTCAGATGTGCATAATATCAGTAAAGGCTGATTGAAGAAGATTTTTGTCTACCGGGTGGTGCGTCGCCGAGCGGAACATAGGAAATCCCATGTAAATTTTAAGGGGGTTTCTGCAGTCAGATTATAGTCCATAAAAAGGGGTCCAATGATATGGGGTCCGATAATTCCCACGAATACATCTGTTTTTTGGGGATATTATGTCCGAGTATGAACAAAGCGATGTTGATTTTCTTGGCTCCAATACCGGCAATTCTAAACATTTGGTTCATTGTTGAGGGCGAATGTACATTCATCGGTAAAACAAATATTTCTTAATTAATTCCTATCGTTATTTGCTCTTTCCATCATTTCAAAACAAAATGTCATTCTTCGCTGTTTATCTCCTTTCTGCAGCTCTTGATGTTTTTCGAATTTATACGAATAATATTTGTGTTTTTTCAAAGTGCGCAATACTGTTGTATGATGTTTATTTACCTCTTGCCCAAGAAGCCTCGTACTAACCATTTTGTTTTCCTCCACACTAAGTAGAATATTAAGATCTCTGTTCTCTCTTTTTTCGGCTCTATTTTCGATATCCTGAGTTAAACATTTACAATTATTTATTACGGTACCTTTGGACTCGAACTTACTGAATATACATTTAATCGTTGAAATGGACGGAATGGGGAAATAAACTGAAAATATTTCAGATACTGCTCTAAAACTGTTTCCCGCATAATGCCACTTAATTATGGATATTTTTTCGTCAATTGAATAATTCATTTTTTTTACATACCGACTGTCACTAATTTATTGACACTTTTTCTCATGTCAGGGACAATATTTATTTTACTGGTGCCTATTTGATTTTACTGAACCGCAAATTTGGTAATTTTGCAATTACATTTAATTGAATAATTCAAGATTCGCTTATTAATTTTTTTTTAAATTGGCACGAGGGCTTGTTGGATTGGTCTCTTCAAAAAGTTATCTTACATTTTTTCCGTTAAATGTAAAGGTGAACCAATAATTGAGCCCCTTAACATTTACATGGGATTTCCTATGTTCCGCTCGGCGACGCACGACCCGGTATACGGAAATAACAGGAATAAAATAATTTAAAAAAACCCTTTTTGACTACATATACATTGATTTAAGGATGTAAACTGACGTTTGATAAATGTTACTAATATATGTTTATGTAAAAGTTCATTTATATAGCTGTCGTGGCCATCTCTCAATAATATAAACTTTAATACACAAAAATTGGAATTTTACTCCATTAATATTATTTTATTTCTGGCAGATTGTTGCTATCCATAAAAGGATTATGGTAAAATTTAAAAAATTACTAAAATTTGTAGAAAGCTCTGTCCTTTATTTGTAAATATCATCCTTGGTGTTTTAATGCATTGTCATAATTTTATAATGTATAAAATTCACTTATCTTAATACTTCATTACTTGTTAAACTATGATAATCATTTTTTAGAATTATTCAAAGCAAATAGTATTTAGAAATAAGCGTTGCATTAGATTTTTTTATTTACAATAGACAAAGGCATAAGACAAGTACACAATAGTTGACCATAACAAAAATATTGTACAGATAATTATACTGCCAGATAATCATACAATTTAACAAAAACTTAAATTATATAATATAATTGTTTATTTAAATTATTCTTATATGTTATTAAAACTTACCCGTATTTGCGTACAAAGGTCCATGCTCTGTCTAATCGACCACCTTCACAGCCTTTGGTTCTTGGAATACAAGAAATAATATTTTGAGCACTTAGTTGGACTTCTTCTTTACCCCTTGATATAATTCCATACCTAAAATATAAAAAACCTTAGTACTGTATAATATCGCTATTCATTCGTTTTTCAAAATATAATAGTTTTTTTCTAAGTGGTTGCATTTTGTTCTGCTTGCCTGGTTAAACAGCGCTTCCCAAGAGATCAGCGAAGTTAATCAACGCTGGGCATGGTCAGTAAGTAGATGGGTGACTGCCAGTGAACCCCGTGTGTTGTTAGGTGTGGCTCGGAATCCACGTTATACTGTGGAATGACATAACCCAGACGTTAATAGGGGGTTGTTCAGAGATATTTGTATATGGCCGGTGGTGGCTCTGCATTGCCTTAAAGCTGCCGTGAAATGCAATATCTGCATATTTCGGTAAGCGGTACATGGACATTCAAATGGGAAAAAATGGGTTAAAAACCCACGGTACCTAGTACTTAGGTTTTACACAAACCTTTAAGCGCTATTATAAAGTTAAAAAAAGATAAAAAAAAATAAAACAAAAAAATTATGTCATTAAAACATATTAACTTGTGTTTTTTATTGAAACAGTATTAATATTAATATTGCCAAAGAAAAAAAGGTAGCATTTAGCGAGCTCAGTATTGAGAATTTAAATATTTCAATTTTAAACACATTACATCAAAACAATGATCAAGGTATGAAATTAACGTGATAGGTCGCCTATTGATCAATCAGCAATAAACCGTCCCAATGGTACACGTTCAAAAAACAGTTTGCCTTTGTGGTTAGCAAGTAAAGTAATAATATTAACTGGTTCTTTTTTGAAATAGACTAAAACTAATATGAAATATGTAATATGATAGTGTTTCCTTATCACAGTATGCAGAATATTTTGTAATTGCCAAAAAATATTTATTACTATTTGATCCAAAAATAATATTTTTAAGTTTGCCTTAAGGAGGTTTATTTCTTTATTGTAATATGTAATGTTGATTAACTTGTAAAGAAAAATGTTTTCATGATTTGGTATAATTAATAAGTCTGCAATATTCATTTTTTATTTATTGAAAATTTTAGACTTAAAAGAAAAGTAGCAATTTTCCTAATTAAAATTTTATCTATCTCTTAAATATTTTAATGCTACTTTTTACAGATACTTGCAATGGGTGTTTAAAGATATTTATTGTTATCAATAGGTATATAATATCCGAATTGCACTGCCACCCGGCAGTCTTAAAACCGTTTTTAACAAATGCAAATGAAAAACAACGCATTGGATTTGCTCTACAATTTTACTTGAAACTTTCGATTTTTTGGGAAAATATAATATTCACCGATGAAAAAGTGTTTCAGTCGTGCTACAATGGAATACTTAAGGTATACAGGCCTCAAGGAATACGATTTGATAAAAAATATACCCAAAAGGACAGAAGTAGTGGGCGATTTTCGGTAAATGTTTGGGGGTGGCTGAGTGCACAAGGACTTGGTGTATGTTTTTTTATCGAAGAAAGGTTCAATGCGGAGGCATATGTAGATCTACTACAGAATATCAAGCTTCCTTCTGTACTAAATTGATTTCCTGACAGAAATTTTATCTTTCAGCAAGGTAAGTGTCCCGTTTATACAGCACGGCAAGTTGAGCTGCGTATCAGGGTTTTACCGTGACCCGCACGTAATCCGGATTTATATGTTATGGAAAATGTTTGGGGCTTATTAGTTAAAAAAATAAATAGGGAAAATGAGTTTAGGTCGCAAAGTGTAAACGAACTAAAGGATAAAATTTTAGAAGCGTGGAATGAGTTACGAGGAAATCCGGACTACGCCCGGGCTTTGATCCATTCGATGCCTGGAAGGCTAAACTTTCTTAGAAAAAAACGGGGCTGCAATAAAATATTAAATTTGATTAGAAGGATATTTAAGATTGTTTGAATTTTAATTAATTTATTAATTTGTTAGTTTTTAGGTTTTTTAGGTTAAAACGAGCGATTTACAAAAATTGACAGAAAAGTAAAAATTTGACAAATTTTTTGTCCAAGATTTAATGGACATCACTGTAGCTACATGTGTAGACACCCATTAATAAGAAGAAATACCTTTAAAATTTCATTATGAATAACTGTAAGAAGGGTATATTAATTAGCTTTACATTTCGTTTAACATACCTATCTGAAGCAACAGCGGCTGTTGAAATAGCCCAAGATGATCCGCACCACTGTTGATCTTGGATTCCTGTAATATACCTTGGCCATTCTCTGGCACTATCGAATTCCCTTGGTAGGGCATTAGGGTCGTAGTATCTTTTAACTGGGTTCATTCTGGTTACATCTTTTTGTGGCTGTAATGTTCCCAATCTGAAAAAATATACACAGGGTGAGTCGGGCGAAACAGACCAAACGCCAGGAGTAGATGGTACACATGAAAATAATAAAAAAAAACTGTTTGTTCTTATTCGACTCTCATTTGTTTTTTGGTGTTATTAAAGAAAGTTATTAATCCATTGGGGCAGGAACGGGAGCCCTTCGCAGGATAAGTAGAAAATGTTTAGAAGGTTATGGCTCTATTTTGAAAATTTATTAAAATAACGTCATGAATAAAACAATAATAATCGTAGAACTTGTTCCTTGTAATTACGTTATAATTTGAAAAAATTATGATTATTTTTTGTTTTAGTAGTAAGCTATATTAACACAAATCAAATTATTTTTTAATATTTCTTTAAAAATTACCTGTATCGTACACCATCCGCAAGAGTTCTTCCCCAAAATTTGGAGTAGTTCGATGCCCTCCATCCGTGGAATGGATCTGCATTTACATTGTTAACAATATCTGTATCAATTAAACACACATTTGTTTCACACATCATTTCGAGACTTACTACACCTGTTGGAACACATCGACTGAAAAATAAAAAATAATCAAGAAAATATCACTTTTTCCTGAAAATAGGTAACTTATTTTTCGGTATTATTTTAAAACTAAATGCTAAATTTTTATTTAGTTTCACCTATTTTAAAATCCAAAATAGTCCGGATAAAGATATATTATATTCCATATGATTATTTTAAACCACCACTAAATTGTGAATACTAACTTTTATTACCAGAAACAGTCACCCAAACAAAAATTATTTGAATTTGAAATTAAAAATTTCTGTGGTTTTAGAGCTAGAGCCAAAAAATGATAGTCATCAGTAGTATGGAGTTTCTCCCGTAAAACATGTTCATATAGTATTGTTAATTATGTTCCCGCGAAGGCTGACAACCTATTGGATACAGGGGGGTAGCAATAAGGGGTGAAAGTGCAAAATTTTTGGAAAAAATATCGTCATCGATAAAATGTCAGCCATTTTGGCCACTTAAAGTTGAACCCCTAAGATGTGTAAATCCAAAAGGGCTGACAGTTAGGTGGATACCGAGGGCGGTAAAACGGGGTCAAATTATCCCGAGCGCTTACTTTTTACAGGGTGTTTTTTTAATTAAATGTCAATATTTAAGGGGGAAATTTTTCTATTTAAAAAAAAAACTTCATATGAACGTATTTCCTTAACGTCCCAAGTTTTCAGATACAGGGGGGATAAAATTTTCAAAAATAAATCATTTATTATTAATATTAAAATTTGGCATACATGTACTATGTATCAAGAGGCATCTTTAGTGTACTATTTTTTTTTATTTTCACGAATGGCGTTCGTACGGAGTTTGACATGCCTATTTTAGCAGATATATCTTTTAAAATAAAAAATATTTTTGAAATGCCCAATCATTTATAAGCCAAGTTGATGACTTACCTTTTTTCAATCCGGTGCACGGTTTTTACTTAAAAAAATAAGAACCATTTCTCTGCATGATCATAACAATATCGGTAAAAAATATCACAATGCAAAAAAATATCTAGATTTAATTTTTCTTGGCAAAAACCGTACGTCGGACTAAAAAAAAATATGGGCAGATTTAATCTCTTGATTTTTTTTGTTGATCGGACGTACGGTTTTTACCTGGAAAAATTACATCTAGATATTTCTTTGCATGGTGATATTGTTTACCGATATTTTTATGATCATGCAGGAAATGGTTTTTATTTTTCTAAGCGAAAACCTTGCATCAGATTGAAAAAAATTAAGTGATCAATTTTGCTTATAAATGATTGGAGATTTCAAAAATATTTTTTATTTAAAAAAAAATCAGTGACGTACCATCAATATCTGCTAAAATAGGCAGGTCATAATTCCATATTCGTAAAGCAGGAGTTACAGCAATTAAAGCGTAGATAATAAGTAAACAGGACATCGACAAACTATCACATTATTAAATTACAAAAAAATTTCAAAAACATCTTTGTCTCTCCAACAAAATGTTATCTGGTGATTTAATTTTAAAATTCACCCTTTCGAAGGTGAAAATGTGAGATTATCCACAGTTTTACTTTTAATGGTTTTTTAAAATTAATAATGTGATAGTTTATCGATGTCCTCTTAACATATTATGTACGCTCCAATTGCTGTAACTCCTGCTTGACGAATGACCCTGATGCTGGTTTTTACCAAAAGCGCTCTGCTAGGATATTGAATTCAATACAAATTTTAGACGAAATACAAAGTTTCTTTATTACGTATATTCTTACGTGCACACGGCCACAATCAAATTTCATAAAAGAAAAAAAATAATTGTTTTATAAAGAAGAAGGAAAAAGTAATCCCTAGTACCACACCATACTCTGTGCCGTATTTAAAAGGGGGTTCTGGTGGTTAGAGCCCCTCTCTTAAAATTTCAAGATCCACATTTGTTGCGCAGCAGGCAGACAACTAGATATTCCTCAATTGATTATGTGCGGCACGTGACATCCAAATGTCATTTCATCGTTCGTGGATCAACAACAATAATGCCATACCAGGGGGCGAGTTGAGTAACCCTCATTCAAGCAAGCAACAGTGGTCATTTATAACATTAAGTTAGCGGTTTTCTTTCGTATTTTGTGGTTAGCGGACTTGATTCTTATAGTAATATATTCGCGAGCTTTTTCTTGAATGTGTTTTATTGCCCGGTTAATATTTTACTTGCGTTTTTCTTTAAAAGTGGGTGTATTTTTTTCAGGTAAGGTTTTTATTGTCTTATTGTGCCGTTACTGATTTAAAACACCGATATTTATTGTATGATGCTTCATAACTAAGCAAAAAGTCATTTTGATACAATTTAAAACCCTTTTTTACCACAAGGATTTAAAGGTGTTTAACAGGTTTGACATAAAACACGAAAAAAAAGGTTTGTTGTTAATCCACGAACTATAATTTCACCTCTGGTGACGTCACGCGCACATGCTCCATTGATATAATTTTTTCACCTAAAGTATGAAAAAAAGGCCATTTCAGATCTTACGTTTATCTGACCTTACCTTGAGCAACAATCTGCACCGCAGGGCATTTTTTATCTTTTTTTTTTCGCGATTTTAAACATAATTGTATTGTTTTAGAGGGATTAAAAAATACATTATGCCCAAAAGTATAAAACTTATTTTTATTAATGATTATTTTCAACTTTACATACATTGAAAACGTATGTGAGAAACTCATGTAAACAAAATGGGTTATCAGGATTAGCTCTCATTTCTATTCGCCATGATATTGATTTACCTAGAGAAAAAAATATTACTGTTATGTTGTTCGCTATAAAAAATCAAAAACTAGACTTTGTTTTGAAACTTTTTTTCGTAAAAATAATTATTGTAAATTAAAGTTCTGGAGGAAGAACGATGTCCCTCCCTCCTCCCCGAAATCCTGGCTGCAGCCCTGAACATACCTTATAAGAGAAATACACAATTACACTTATAAAATCAAGTATTATTCTTACCATTCATTGCAGTTGTTTTTAGTTGTTTGATTAACAAAGTAAACATTGTTTTGATAAAGACAAGATCTAACTTCTTCTGGAGGTCTAGTAACCGGAGGTGGTGGAGGTGTGTCGATTTCAATACCCCAGCAGAAAGACCAATAATCAGGACAACAATCATGCACTAAGGTTCTGTTGCAAAAGTCATCACAGTAGCATAGTGTTCCTAAAACCAAACAAGACCTTTACTTTTTATAAGCAATAAATTTCGTTTATATCCTTTTTTATGACATCATAATTCTTATAATTCTATATCTATCACATTGAATGTGTTCTAAAGTATTTCCCCAAATTAATTAGTTTAAAGAAAGGTACCAAATAGTAGTACTATTTTTCAATAAAAACATTATATCTTATTTTTTAAGTCCTTACTTATACCAGCTGTCTTTGTTTTGTATCTAGTCAAACTTTAAAGGTAACTTTTTACGTAAAACAATAGGACATTGAATTTGTCTTAAATTATTTCCTCTGTTTTACTTAATAAACATTATTTTAAAAAAGTACTGAACAGGAATATTATAGATTTATTATTCATTAAATATTTGATATTTAATGTTAACATATATTTTAAAGTAAAGTATTCCTAAAAAAAAGCATTTTTTGTACTTTTTCCCTCTATAACTGGACAAATTTTGATTGAAGAAGAAAACTTCATAGAACGTAAAAGTTTTATAATTAAATATGACATAAGATAGGATTGGTTAGAAATGTTAAAATTAGTTGTTGTTGCTGTTATTTAGCAATAAATAACAAAAGATGAAGATAAAACCCTTTTGTCCCGATTTTGTGACCCTTTTGTTTATACCCACGCCCTTTATATTCTGGAAAGATAATCTTTTTAATGTGTTAAAATTCCACAAAAAATTTGGGGTCAATCGATCGAATAGTTTTTGCACAGTAATTAACCCGGCAATAACACAAGTTTATAAGACTGGCTGCCGAGTGATGGTCGCGTTGTTAAATTTAGTAATGGACTTGTCAATTGTTCAAAGTTAACAACGGTTTAGAATGTTTAACAAAACGTCATTGTCAATGTTATTCAATGATCTTAGTAGGCAACCTGTCAAAATCTGACATTTTGTTAAACATTCTAAACCGTTGTTAACTTTCAACAATTGCTAAGTTAACAACGGTTTAGAATATTTAACAAAATGTCAGACTTTGACAGGTTGCCTACTAAAATCATTAAATAACACTGACAATGACGTTTTGTTAAACATTCTAAACCGTTGTTAACTTTTAACATTTGACAAGTCCATTGCTAAATTTAACAACGCGATCATCACTCGGCCGTTTTGTGAGGATTGTCATTTTGACATGGTTAGTTTGAAAGTGAAAACCAATTTTAAATTGGTGTATTATACTTTAGTGGAAAGAACAGACATTTTTCTTTATGGGGCAATGAAAGTCATCAAGATAAAAACGTGGGGCATAAATATGTGATGGAATTGGTGCGTAAGTTTTAAGAAGTCGGTTCTATATGTAAGAAGAAAACTGCAATGGAAAGGGTTGTGAATAAAGCATGTCAGATTAAAGCAAAAGGACTGTTTGCAATAGGGTCAACTTCGTCTGTGCCGAAATCTCTAAGCTGACCAATATTTCAACCGGTTTCGTTCGCAAAGTTAAAAAAATCATACAAAATTTAAATTTTACCTAAACTCAGGTAAAAAAAAATAAAATTTTGTAAATCAATGTGCCAAAAAATTGACAAAGACCCTCGTTTGATAAAAAAACATTTGTTTTACTGACGAATCATCTTTGTTCAGCAGATATTGGGATTGTGAAACACCACATCTATTTCAGGAAGGTCATACTCAATATCCGGATAAGATCAACGTTGGGGCAGGTATTTATGAAAACGAAATTATCGGGCCAGTCTTTCTACAAAAAAAATGACTGGCCAACTGTATCTTATCCTTTTGGAAAATATGACATACCTTTTTACCGTTCAATCTTTGGAAAATAAAGTGCATAAAAATGGTGCAATGAAACTCGGTAAAGATACTTTGCATTTCCAGCAAGATGGAGCTCCACTTTACTATGCTTTTGCAGTTCGAGCTTGGCTCAATAAACAGTTTCCAGGCACATGGATTGACAGACGAGGTGCAATGGAATGGTCCGCACGGTCTCACAAATAACTTCTTTAGATTTTTTTCTCTGGGGTTATTTAAAACTAGAGGTATAGCGAATATTTAAAAACCTTCAGGATAAAATTCCACTGGAATGCAGAAGTATTACCAAACTTTCGCCAAAATGCGCGAGGCATTTCAAAACAGGCGTCTCGCCAAACATCGCACATTTTGAGCATTTAATACAATAATTTATTTGAACTCGATAAACTCTTTATAATTAACATACATTTTTTCTTCTAATTGGCTTTAACTCCTCCGATTTCAATTTTCTTGGTACGGTTGAATATCAAATGAAATGCCGTTTACAATTATGTGTCACACAATGAGGGTTGCCATCTTCTTTTGACCATGCATGTTCGGCAACCTCCAAGCTGCAGTTATTGTAAACAACCTGAGTTATTTTGCAAGCCTAGTATTGACATCCTGAATATTGACTGCCGTTGTTGAACCGTGATACATACTAAACAAACCTTGTGTAGAATTGAGGTGATTGTTAAAATTTTATCAAATATGAAATTAAACCTACCCTTCTATATCTAAACCGACATGTTTATTTTTTCTATTTTTTTTTAAGATGTTTAGGGAGGTTCGTTTTAAAGTGAATGCACTGAATATATAATCTTGCATAAAATACCATTATCATGCAAAAAAAATATTAAACCATGTATTAATATCAACTGCTTTGTTTTAAAATCGGTTAACGAATTAGCACCCCGTAGTTGTATGTGCATAAAAATTAAATACTGTAGGTTTAGATTTTTTTTCATTAAAACGGTATTTATGTTAGCTTAAATTTCAGACGTAAAAACACAAGTTTAATAATGATTAAAATAAATTTGCCTATGACGAAGTACGAAAATTGCAAAGTATAGTTTTTAAACGCTGGCGCCAAACTATGTATTTTTAAAAAATTATGTCAATTAAGAATATTATTTGCACAATATAACGCAAGATATTTATTTAAAAAATCATCAATTTAAAAACTATATCGGTAGTATGCTAATAAAAATTTCGTGATATTACATAGACCTACCACATTAAATTTGGATAAACTTACCGAGAGTTACAAATTGTTTCTTTTTTTGGGTGATTACTTACGCATAAGGCCTCAGTCTAAAATACTAGTTAAATTTATTCATAAGCTAGTTAATAAAATCTTAATATACCTTTTTAGCTGTTGAAAAAATAAAAGACAACAACAAAGTTTTTAAAATAAATTTTTAATATTAACTTTTGACAATGAACCAAAATCAAAACTGATATAAAAAAAAACGTAACCGCGCTTCTTAGTTTCAAATAGCAAATTAAGGAAAATTTATTTATTATTAATAACAAAAAACCCTGTATACAAACTGTTTATTTTACAATATTTCTTACCAATTATAGGTTGAGAACATGTATCTTTTCTAGATCTGCAACAACCTATTTTTGCACAGTAAGGACCCCGGAGATCAGCGAAGTCGTCATATTCTTGTAACGAGACTAATGAAAACCATGCTAACAAAAAAATTCCGGTACTCCATATTATTCGACTACTGATCATCTGCAACAAAAAACAACATTAGTTTTGGTTTGATAATATCTAAATATTTAGTGAGTTCTCAGATATGAATATAAGTATAATAGAATGTAACAGTTGCATTTATTCTAGTACTCTATTTTTCAAATGTTTGGGTCATGAGCGATTCACGCTTTATATAGTCTATCTAGCAATATATCTGAACCATTTTTAAGATATTTAAGCTTAAATTATAAATAAATGAAAAAAATCATATTAGTATTAAGAAAGCCATGAAAACAAAAAAATATAATTAATTTGACGTCTGGATATAGGCCTTTTCATCACAATTTTTTTTGTGCGCATGCGTCAGTATCCGCCATTTTTTTCGTACTGTTTTTTGTAAACAAGCATGTAATAGGGCCTGTAAACACATAATTAAAATAAAAAAATACTAAAGAAAGTATAGTTATTGAAGAAAAGAAATACGAAAATAAAGAAAAAAGTGCCTTAATTAGCAAATAGGTTTTTTTAATCGATTATTATAATGATATCAGTACGAAAAGGAACGAAGAAGCGGTGTTGTTATGGAGTATGTAAGAGTGATACACGCTATAAATCATTTAAATACAATACAATTTAATCAATATAACAATTGTTTATATGTGAATTAGAATAAAATTATAGAGACTTTTGTATAGTAAAGAAGTAATGATGCCTAACCTCTCAATCAGCTCACTTCTTTTTCCTTTTTAAAGACGTCCATGACATTTAAGCTACCTTTTTAATTGCGTACAATTATGGGCTTCAACTGAATTTTAAATCAGTGAAGCACCATCAACGATTTTTTCCAGTAAATGATTTAATTGGGGAGATAATACTGCATTCCCAGCCATTGTCGATCAAAACAGTACGAAACTTTTGAATTGCCGCCATTTCAACATGGCGACTGCGCTTGCGCTTGTCACATGATGAAAAGGCCTATTGTAAAAAGTTAAAGTTAAGAATAATTTATATGGCTTTTTTTGTCGATGAGCTATTAGAAGAACATAAAATCGCTATTTTCTTCTTCATGACAACAGTAATAATGTGAAGACAGTGTAAAGAGAATATCACCTATAATATCCTTAACAACGGGTACCATTTTTAGACACTATTAAATAGGTATATAGTAAGAAAGTTTAGTGAACGGAAAAACTTAAAAATCAAGAAAAGAACTGTAGCACGAAATTAAAACAAAGATTTGGATATTCTCGTTTTATTTCCAGGATAATTATTACACTTTTTCTACTGGGCTAGCACAAACTACTTTAAATAATATTAGAAAATCCTAAAATAAAACAGATTATAAAATTTATTCAACCTTAAAATTTTACAAATTTTATCCTAATAAAATTATGTCCGTCCAGAATCTTTCTGAACAAAACATGAGGACCGATCTGAGTATGCATTGGAAATACCTAGGTTTATGCAGCCTGCAGCCCGATCAAGAGTTTTTAAATAAAATTCTATTCAAGGACGAGTCTTCCTTCACTATAGCAGGAATGTTTAATCGCAATGGTCCAGAGAAGTCCCTCACCAAATTCCAAATTCAGCAACATAACAATTTCATTATTTCCATGGCTTTCTTGATGCTAATATAAAACTTTTTTGCAGTTTATTTATAATTTAAGCTAAAATATCTCAAATGGTTCACCAAATATAATGTATATATGTATATATATATAGTATATATATATATATATATATATATATATATATATATATATATATATATATATATATATATAAATTTGAAATCTGAAAAAATAGATCTTTTCTTGTAGCGTATAATATACAGGGTGTTTCATTTAAAAAAGTTAAAGTTGCCTATATTTTTCCATTTTTCTAATGCGATATTTTTTTACTGATAATTTCAAAAGATATTATGGAAAAAAACTACAACTTTTATATAAAACATTTGTTTCTAACCTCAAAAAATAAAGGCTCCAGATATCACGTCCACGTAATTATAATCAAAGACCCTGTACTTCAAAGCACCTATGACACGAAGTAGACAGAAAACAACATCTACATTCCCTAAACTTTGATATAAGCAATTGCAAGTCGATACCTGCAATCGTGAATTTTTAGAATTTTGTCTATTAGCGTTAAAATGTATCTTACACGGGAAAATTTTCCCACTATGATTTATTATGATTTTAAAACTGGTATGTGCCAAAAGCAGTGCAGTGAAAGATTTTGGGCGGCTTTTGATTATCAAGCCCCTAGTTCGAGGAGTGTGTCAATGAATTTAGGTTTGAACGAGTTCCGTTGAGTGACGAATTGCGTGAGGGGCGCAATTTCTGCTGTCATTGGAAAAAAAAGTAGTTACTGTTCGATAAATGATAAAAGAAGACAATCGTGTAACATATCAATTTATTAGGGGTACTATGGGGATTGAAATGACTGCAAAGAAGAAAAGATCTTGCACCATCATCTTAAAGTTATAAAAGTTTGTTGTAGTTGGGTTCCCCATAATTTAACTAAAGCTTAAAAAGCACATCGCGTCAAATGGTGAAATGAAATTTCAATAAAATACTACAATGGTAGATTAAATGCTGTCCACGACATCATCATTGGTGACGAAACATGGATTTATGCCGTTAAGCCTGACCAATCACAACGGTTTTATTGGAAAATCAACGGACAGTTAACGCTCTTTGATACACTACAGTTTGTTTGCCTTAAGTGCTAAAAAATTTGATTAGTGCGTCCAAGAAGCAACATAGTTTTGCACCACATCAATGCTTCGTCCCATACGGCGCTGCCAACAAATCGATTTTTACAAAAGCCGAAGGTAATATTATTAAAACATCCATCTTACAGCCCCGACCTATTACCATGTGACTTCTTATTGTTCCCAAAACCTAAAGATAAAATGCGTTTGAAAACAAACTGACAAATAACTTGTAATGCATATTGTTAAACGTAAAACATAAATAAATATTTTGCGTTGTTACTTACGTAAAATGAAACGCATCGAAAAAAATGACACCATTTAAAAAACACACCAATAAATTAAGTACTCCATTGGGAAAACCGATAGTTTTATGTCGTATCTCTTTAATTCAAATAATTTCTTAAGGCGTTCTTTTAGATTCCCCTGGAAACATACACAAGATGGTTATTTTACATTTTTTTATAATACAAGGAAAGTCACAAAAAATATGGCTTTGTATAGTCCTCCTTGTTTAGTTCTTAAATAATGGAAACGCTAAGACCACACCGGGCACGACAATATTATCCAAATTTTTCCCAAATAAACATAATTGCCTTTTCTGATAGAGATTCTGAGATCCCATTGTAAACAACACAACGGTTATTTTTTAGATGACGCACTTAAAGTTGATTTAAAGTAATTACTATCAGCTAAAAACTTTTAAAAATATATTCGGTATTTAAAACCTTAAAGAAATCTATTTAATATTTTATTTTACAACAGGGATCCCACCAAAAACATTTATGTAAAATAAGGGCCACGTTCCGATCCAAAAGTCTCAGTGTCTTAAAGTATTGTGATCTAAAATTAGTTCTGTCCACAATTTTATTTCATATAAATTGCATACACGATATACCCTTCGTGTCTCCAGAATACATAAATGAATCCCTACCATTAGAAGTTTAATTAATTTCTTGTATCTTTCACTTTCTTTGGCCATGACTTTGCTGTTTCACTTCTTTTTAACTTAACAAGTTTCTTACTGATCGGTATGAATTAATAAATGCTCTTTTTTTATTAATACAGACGGATCAGTGAAAAACTATCCAAGTCAAACAAGAATGGAAGAGCAAAATTAGGGCCCAAAAAAGGAAGAGGAGGAAAGCAATTAAACTTTTAAGTCCCAGATTTTTTGATAGGACCTTATTATACATTAATGTTTTTGGTGGGATCTCTTTTTTTCCAAGTTCAACGAATAAAATAAAATCCTGTCTGCATTTAAATTCTAAGACAATGACCTCAGAAACGTAGGTTTAATTAGATTACAAACTTCTAATATATCCCCTAAATATTCGATATTATACCTTCCTTATTTCAGGGCATTCCGAATAAAGTTTCCCGAATAGTTTTTAGAATTTTTTCCTTTACTTGTGTCTTATAACCTACTTACATATCAAATCTTAAGTTTCTATTACCACGGGAAGTGTCTCATAATTTGGATAAGTCAATATCTCAAGAACCACTTGACATAATGTTCTAAACTTTTTTACAGATAATAGGAATACCTTTATGAAAATACATCATCCCTCTAAGTAAAACGGAAACGAAGTTTATGACAAGGGAAGTAATATACACACTGCGTTAGGCAGGCCGTATATATTATATTCGTATGTATCCTTGCGCTTTTGAGAACAGAATATATTTCTTATCGTTTTAGAAATTATTTGCCAAAGTAATGTGTAGAAAGCTTTTTTGTAAAAAATTAAATTACCTACCTAATGACACCTTATAAAATTAATTTTGAAAAAATATTGTAAAATAAATGTAAAAAGCATAATTAAAAAAAACAAAAACTTACATTTTTTTTCAGATTTTTGTCCACTTTTTTCTGGAGCATGATATGTTAGGGCATTGCTTTACAATAAAAAACTGACGTAAAAACCTTTAAAAAGCTTTGCAAAAGTAGGTTCTTTAAAATTTTATATCGAATTAGTTTTATTTTGAATAAACAAAAATATTTTAAACAAAAAAGTTGTTTCATAACAATCATAACGCTATTTTAATAATAAAACCTAGTTTAATAATATGCTAAAAGAAAACTGTAAGTCTTTTGTTAAATCTATAATGGTTTGGTGCATGGTGGAAAGTTCGAATCTTTTTACTGAATCAATTCATTTGATTCATTTACTTGAAAAAATTCGATCGCAACCGATTCATTTTATTATGATACCGGTCCGACTCGGTCGGTTTTGAATTCCACAAAAAATGTGATAGTTTTCTTAAATAAAGAAATTATTTGCATGTATTTCATTTTGGTATAATTATTATTTTAAAAAACATGTTTGGAATAAAACTTTTAAAAACTATAATCAATAAAACCTACAAATGAACCTCCAAATTAAGTCTTTGGTCAAAAGAATAGTTAAAACAAAGAAAAAAAGTTCTTTTAATTGCCAAATAGGTATATAGCCAAAACTGATTCGAACCGACAGTACGAGTACGCATAATTTGTTTGCCTAATACACCTCTGGTAATGTGAACAAAATCGAAATATAACAGACCGCTCGCCATTTGTCAGGTCGTAGCACGAAAACGACCGATTTGCCGTCATAAAAGACCGAATTACCGAAACTTCGAGTTCGAGTCCGATTCTGACTTAGTGACCTTATGAACGAAACGAATCAAAACTAGGTTCGTTATTCATCGCAGAGCGATCCAGCAAGTGGGTCAAAAACGTTCGTTCTTTTTGAACGAATCGTTCGCGAACGACACACCTCTAGTAACGTCAGACGCCGGACGGTCGCAAGCCGCGGCTGTGTATTTGGGCACCTGCACTCCGAAAACACGGACCGACGAACGTTGACGGACTAAAATACAGGATTGCACAAATAAATCGTCCAATATTTGTTTGCGCCAAACGTGAATTATAATTAAACATTCTAAGTTTAATTTTATTTTTTCTTTAATTTTACTAGATTAGGTACATAAAAAAAATCCCGCGTTCGGCAAGTGCTCTGCTTGACCGCAACAATATATACATATTTTTAACACGTGTCTTCGGAGGTGGGCACCTCACCTGCGACACTTGAAGACACGAATATATTTCAGTGTTTGATACCTATTAATAAATATCTTAACATATAAATAGCGTTGTGAACGCATTAAAAATATTAAATATTTAATATATTTTTAATTTATATTTATACAATAAAATAGGATTAAAATATCAAGTAATAAATGGATGTTGTGTAGTACAAGGTTTTAATTTCATTGAATTTTAAAATATGAAGTAGCTGAAGTTACAAATCACCCATCGTACACCCAAAATCACATCAGCGCCCCCCAATTTTTTCTGGGTTCCTTACCGCCCCCCTCTAGGCCTCCAGCGCCCACAAGGGGGCGTTATCGCCCACTTTGAGAAAGACTGATTTAGAACCTCCTCAGATATTTTAATATCCCTTATTTGGACAGTTATCTTTTTAAAAAAGGACTATGGTGCAAAAAGCTGGTTAGTAAGAGGAATAGGCATTAAGCGATTTTTGGTAGACTTCCAACCCGATTCAGTTTAGAAGTGGATTTAATTTCGCCTTTTTTCATTGCTGTACTTAAAAAAAGGTCCTTATTATGATAACTTGCAATTCAATTTGTTGACCTATTTTTTATAAAAAACAAAAATTATCTGGTATAAAAAAAACTCAGGGAAAACGGATATATACTTATAAAATTCAAAAAAAACCTGCTTCTGTCAAATTTTAATGAAAGTCTTTTTGTCAACGCTCATTTTAAAGGTTTTGACATCAGCTTTTTTAACTAAATTTAATAGCATCTTGTATTTATTTTATATTTACGGACTCAAAAACTATAATCATATAACGCTTTAACCAATTTGTTCCTTATCACCCATTTTATTTTCTTACAGTCAATATCCTACTACTTAAGAGTGCATTTACGCTGCACCTTAGGGAGAAAGGACGCGGAGACGGTGGGCGGAGACTTACAAACTCCCACTACCACAATTTTCGTATAGCCGCATTAAAA
Organism: Listronotus oregonensis; assembly: GCA_019359885.1. Classification (NCBI taxonomy): domain Eukaryota; kingdom Metazoa; phylum Arthropoda; class Insecta; order Coleoptera; family Curculionidae; genus Listronotus; species Listronotus oregonensis. The sequence continues at coordinate 59,941 of JAHBCN010001908.1, forward strand.
ATATTATTTTTATTCAGGTTCTTCCAAATTCGGTGTATGGATGCGATGTTGTTTCCGATTGCAAGCCTACAGGAGATAACGTTTTTCGGTAACTATTTTTTACTTAAATGACATAAATTATACACCATTTTAAAGATAAGGAAATAATCTATGCCTCTGCTGTAACGGATTTTTGAAATATGTGTCGAGTTAAAAAAATATATCTAAACATAACCGATTTTAGGGTGACTTTCACTCAAAAAACTAAATCCAAATAAAAAACTATTACAGCAGAAGCCTAGATTTAAGTGGTGGCTTTCATATAGTTTTTGAAAATTATCGACAACTTATATCGTTTTTGAGAAAAACATTATGCCCCAAACCCCAAAATGGATCCAATTTTCGCGGCGCGAATGGACTCTTAAGAAAAGTAATGAGGACGGATCTATTTGCATAAGTATCTTTTTAATCTACATATTTTTTTAATAACATGGATAATTATTTACTTAATAGTGTCAGTCAAACGAAGCAACAAATTAATTTATAACTGACTTAAGGCTCGCAAATTCCAACTTCATTAAAGTTCGTAAATGGTAATGAAAACAATTTATTGTCTATCAAACGCAACGAAGTTATGTAATGCGTCTTGTTGACATTGATACTTAATTTTAATATTGTTTGTTTTATTTACATATTTATTAGTCCTAATTTTCACTCCTGAAATCATCTGTCACTCATATTATTTTTATGTGTTCTTGTAAGATAATTATTGTTTCGTGGAAAATATTTCGAGTTATTTGGGTCTTGTCACATTAAGAGCGTTATTTTTATTGCTTTGGTCTGGATTCGGCACAATAAAGCACTTAACTTCTTAAAATTAAAAATGGTTCAGGGTCTTGGGGTTTAAAAATCTGTCGAATTGTGTCGAGACATTCAATGTAGCCAATAAAACTGAAATATGCTAATAACAAACAGATGGAGACATGCAAGTATGGCATTGAAATTTATTTTACAGACCAGTAAAGCTGGCGAATTGAGGTTTCTACAAGTTTTCAATGTGGGTAAGGATTTATTCTTGTTTCGTACATTTGGGTTTCGTACACCTCAGAAATTTACCTGAAATATTCTCGTTTCGTACACTAAATTATTTAATCAATTTTATGCTTCTCGTTTCGTACACCGACCATTGTGACGACCCAAATAACCAGTCAAATAAATTAGTCTAGTCGAGAAGTGTGTTTCCTGCGAAAAATAGTTAGAAGGCTTCGAAAAATATGAGCGATAGCTCATTCGACGCGGAATGCAAATCTGAGAACGGCGTTTTGAGGATTTTTTGCCAATAAAAAATGCAATTGGTAATAACAAAAAATAAAATAAAAAAAAGCCATTTCGATTTTTGATGATAACACAAAAACCATAAGAGATAGCGGAAATTGCAAAAAAGATCCCTTAAGAGAAGGAAATTTCCGATAAAAAAGTTTCAGCTCCCGGAGTTATATCTCCATTATTTATAATTTTAATTGAACGCTAAAAATGGGCATTCGTGTAACAATTTTTGTTGCGCGCTCGACGTCAAAACCAAGTATCTAAAGTCCGATTTAAAGTTGAAAAGATCACAGCGTCATCAGCAAGCGTTATTCTCTCTCACTTTAAAATTATTCCCGTTCTCGTCGTTCTGTTCCAAATTTAACAACGTATGGGTGGAGCGTAGAGAGAGAAAGGCTTAATCGCTGACTCTTTTGGTATGACGTTTCTGGCCTTTTCTTCTTTAAAATCGGACTTTACGTCACACTAAATATTTTTTAGGGTATTAAATATTAATTAAAAAATGTTAAGTGTATGGTTTATTTAGAACACTTTAAAGAATTAATTCCCGTAGAAAATTTAACTTAAAGTTAGTTTTTTAACAAATAAGATAATTGTCATTTAACAAAATTGTTTTAAACTTTCGTCCTCATTGTCATTAAAAAAATGCTAAATAATTGTCGTTTAAATTTTTCGCTTCGTGAAGCCCTTTTTATATATATACAGGGTGTCCCAGAAGTAATGGGACACAGAGCAACAGCAGATTCCTTAGGTCAAAAAAATGCAATTAACGTAAACTTGCCTTATCCGAAAGTTAATAATAACTAAGATACAGGGAGTCAAAATTTTAATTTTGTTTTCGTTTTTTGTAATAATTTCTTAACTAAATGACAAAGCGGTACAAAATTTGGGATTTGGGGGTTCTTTGATGGGAGAAGTTCAAATTCGTCCATACTTTGATGTTAGTAGTAGAGGGCGCCAGCTACGGTCTCCTCACTTGTTTTAAATGGCATAACTTTTTTTAAACTTACTATTTCGGTTTCTAGGGGCAACTGTTTTCGAGCTAAACGCACTTTAGCCCCCATTTTTCTATGGAAAATGGGTTTTGACCAATTGTTTCAAACTTTGCCAAGTAATAGTTCTTAACACGCTGATTAAAAGTCTCCACGGGCACAAAACCCAAAAACCCCTGTAACCCTCCCAAAATCAGCCTTAAAAGTCACTGGGTATTTGAAGATTTTTGAGGGTGATTTCGGGGGGTTAGAGGAGTTTTTGGGTTTTGTGTCCGTGGAGACTTTTGATCAGCGTGTTAAGAACTATTACTTTGCAAAGTTTAAAAACAATTCTTCAAAACCCATTTTCCATAGAAAAATGGCGGGGTCCTTTAAAGTGTGTTTATCTCGAAAACAGTTGCTCCTAGAAACCTATATGAGGTATACATTTTTGAAGCAAAAGGAATTACAGTAACTTCTGTTTTAATAAACAGGTCAAAAAAGTAAGTTAAAAAAAGGTATGTCATCTAAAACAAGTGGGGTAGGCCGTAGCTGGCAACCTCTACTAGCAACATCAAAAGTATGGACGAATTTAAATTTCTCGCGTCAAAGAACCCCCAAGTCCCAAATAATTATTACAAAAAAACGAAAACGAAATTAAAAGTTTGACACCCTGTATCTTAGTTATTATCAACTATCGGAAAAGGCAAGGAATCTGCTGTTGCTCTGTGTCCCATTACTTCTGGGACACCCTGTATACTTAACAAGATAACGCCATAAAAGTTTAAAAAATTTTAATCCTTTCTTTATAATAATTTGATAACTTTAACAAAAAATAAAAAATCAGGGTAATATTGTGAAAGTTATAAGACGAAACAATTTGTTAATTAACAATTGTCTAGCTTCTTGAAAAATTAACTTTAAGTTAAATTTTTAACGGAAATAAATTCAAAGTGTTTTGAATAAATCGTAATTTTTTAAAATATTTCAATAAACATTTAATACCCTAAAAAATATATTTAGTGTGATGTACTCAGTTTTGACGCCGAGCGCGTAACTAAAAATGTCGCACGGAGGCCCATTTTCAGCTTTAAATTAAAATTATAAATAATGGAGATAGAACTCCGGAAGTTGGGACTTTTTTATGGAAAATTTCTTAATTTTCAAAGAGCTTTTTTTTATATCTCTTATGGTATTTGAGTTATCATCAAAAATCGAAATGGCTTTTTTTTAATTTCGTTTTTTGTTAATAACAATTGCAATTTTTATTGGCAGAAAAATCCTTAAAACGCCTTTCTCGGATTTGCATTTTGTAACTATTTTTTTAATGAAACACACTTTTGGACTATACTAATTTATTTGACTGGTTATTTGGGTTGTCACAATGGTCGGTGTACGAAACAAGAAGCATAAATTTGATTGTACGTTTGGTGTACGAAACGAGAATATCTCAGGTAAATTTCTGCAGTGTACGAAACGCGAGTGTACGAAACAAGAAAACACCGAGGGTAAGACTTTTTAAATAAAAAAAATATATACATTAAAATAATGATAAAGTTAGTGGCATCCTTGTCGGCACATCTTTGAAAACATAAATTTTGGCCTTATTTGAAGTCAGGGAATTCATGTATTCCGGATTAATGAAATTTTATAAAAAAGTTAATTTTTTTATCATTTTAATTTTATCGGTTTTAATATTTTATTTCATACTGTTTGGTAGACCTTCGATAACATTATCAATTTGAGTCCTGTAGTTTAGTCATTACAGTATCAGAGCCGGTAAGTGTCGCTTAGCAATATTTACCGGACTGTTTCATTTTTATAAATCAAATGGGACATTTAAAAATATGCCAACATGACATTTTTTTCCACTTGTTAACTGTGACCACAGGAAAAAAGATAATGCAATTTTCAGAATATAATATGATTTTTTGATTTTTAAAATCAAATAATGATACAGAACGGACCTTCAGTATATTAAAATACATTACGATACACGTCCGGTAGTACTTGTTACAGTACGAGTTAGACATTATGGACGAGGCGACGCTAGGAGGTATTACGCGAAATACAAGCTACACCTAATAAACAAAAACTAATCTAACTAAACCGCATACGCTATTTTTTCGGTAATTGTCCGGAAAGTACCAACTTTCCGAATAGTTCATTTTTAGGAAAGTCGCGTTTGTCGGCCTAGTCCCGAAAACGCTTACTTCCCGGACTAGGATAAAAAACGCTACTTTCTTAAGGGAAAACTGTCCTGGAAGTTGGTACTTACACAGTGGTTTCCGAAAAAATTACATTTCTTTTAAATAAAAGAGACATAATACCTGGGACCAAAAACTTTAAGAAGTTGGTGGTGCTTTTAACGTTTTTTTTTAATATGGCTAAAAATCCTTATTTTTCTGATTACAATCTACGGCCCGCCGAGGCTTTAAAAAAATTGAAAAAATTAATACTGATTTTAAAGCAAATTATATTTTTATTTGTATGCAGTTTAGTTTAATGCAGTTGCAGTATACAGTTTAAATTTTGTATTTTAATAATTTTTAATTTAGTGATTAATAAAGACAGAAAATATAAAGGATTAAATGAAATCGAACATACATAAATCTCATTTATGTACATAAACGATTGAGAAAGTAGAAGTTAAAGTAATTAAATATTTTAGCAATTACTCTATTTAAATTACCACATATATTAAACACGATACACTACTAATATGCATCATACGCGCACGTCACTCTATTCAAACTGCTTTCTCGGCAAGTTAAACATTAAATGACTCTAAAATAAAAATTTCTTTTTATCCTACCCCAAACATTAACAGAATTTTTCACAAAAAAAGCATAAAAACAGTGGCGGTAAGCATCAATCAAAAATACTAAATCGGCGCGGAGGTGGCCTTCGCCAGATTCAAAGCGGCCTGCCGTGTTTCAAGATGCTCTTTTTGGCTGGCCAAAATTCCGGAAATTTTTCCATAAAGAAAGGTAAGTAATTGAATTTTTCGTAGTAATTTAATTAATTTCTAAGTAATTAAATTACCTTATATGTAATCAAATTACTTACTAAGTAATTGAATTACTTGGGATTCGTGAAAATCGATTACCAATGGCGATTACATTATCCTATTAATTGATAATCCAAATACAGTTACCTTTTCCGGAAAATAATTGAATTAAAGTAATCCAATTACTGAGAAGTAATTGAATCAGATTTTTCAATTATTTAATTCAATTACCGACAGCTCTGCCTGTAATATCATGAGTTTGATATGTTTGATCTACGGCAATTATAAAACAACATATTTCGCCATTTTTTCTTATGCCACCGCTTATTAATCGACTTTTTTGCCGTGTTGGTCTGTTAACCATTAAAAAACATTTGAATATATTATTTTTTTAATAAGTTTTAATTATCCTGATGATTTATTACCTTGTTAGTAAATTTTAAGAACATTACGACAAAACATTAGCTCATCGTTATATATTTTTCCTATTCAAGAAAAGCTTAGGAATAATTAAAATATTATTTATTATTAACCAAAAATAACAAGTTTATTATGAGAATAAGTTTTAATACGGAATAACCTTTTTTTATTAATTGCTAATATTTCTCATTAAAAGAACGAGTGTGAAACAGTTGTCTCAAATTTTATATACTTTTTTTTTCGAGTAAAAAAATATGAAAAAAATATTTTACCACTTTTATAACAATAAAAGGATTGTTGTGTTGTGTTGAAATAAAAATGGTACGAGCCATATTTTTCATGTGAATAGTTTTTCTAAATAGATTGGTCGAGTCTACATTAAAAACCGCTTCTTGCGAATTTTCTCGTAGTAAACCCACCCTTTTAATTAAAAATAAGTAAATAAAAAATAATTTATTTCAGGGACCGTAAATATCACGATTTTTCTCAAAAATATTAAAATAGCGAATATTAACGATATATATCGGATAAATTGATATACAGGGTGTTTGAAAAATAGACGGAGATATTGTAATGGGCGATTCTTTGTTTAAAATTATGAGAGAAAAGTTTCTATAAACATGGGTCCGGAAATGCACAGTTTTCAAGATACAAGTAGGCTATGGGGCGCTTCTGACTGACAGGCCGACTTCCGGTCCATGACGTCATTATTTAGGAATCTTGGGCTACGCCTATTTTAGAGTATTGCGCATGCGTGTCAATTGTCATCTGTCAAATGTCATCCAAGTCCGTCATCTGCCACCTGTCAAAGGTCAAACGTCACCAACGCCATCTTGGATCTCTGACGTCACTATTTAGGAAACGTAGGTTAGCTATATATATTAAGGTACTGAGCATTCGTCATCTGTTGAATTAATTAAATAATTAAAAAAAGTTCATGCAGGATTCGAACCCGGTATAAGGCCCGTGAGGTAACATCTCGTTCCAGCGCCTAACCCATTCGGCCACGAAGGTATATTAAAAATAAATGTTAAATAGTTGTAAACATAATAAAAATAATACAAAAGGACCAACAGGATTCGAGTCGTCCTATTGCTTCAAAGTCCAGTGCGCTACCGCTGAGCTATGGGGAATATTACTTATTGTTGTGAAATAGATGTATAGTAGAAGATAATTTTAGAATTAAATAAAAAAAATAGCGTTTGGATGTTATCGTTTAAATTCGGTGGAACCCCATGAGGATGGTTAAAAAATGAAACGTTGTTTAATACATCGTCTTAAGCAGAGCGCAGAACCTTAAATATAACCCAAAACTTATTATTAAATATATAATCAAATAGGTATTTTCAAACTGTATAAAGTCGGTTCTCAGCTAAAAGCTACCTGTTTTGTAAGCAGGGATTACCACTTCGCTCCTAATTACATCAAAAATCCCATACAAGAAATCCTTAATAAGGACGTTCGAAGCCTATAGCCTGTCTATAGTGGAGGAATTAATCAGTAATTGTAACGTTTTCGAGCTATTGACGGAGTAATATGTCACTTACCAAGTCTTTGATCCGTTCGTCCAACAGGGTAGCACTTCCTTGAACAGGTAGCTAGTAGGGTAAGAATGGGCGTTCACGTACAGCCCGATCCGGATCAGCTTATTATCTCGTAATCTTGACGTCATACGCTAATTAGGAAACGTGGGCTGGGCCTATTTTAGAGTACTGCGCATGCGCTAAAATAATGCGAACCACGATGCTGTTACCTGACATCTGGTCATCACATATTGCAACGACTTAGAATCCTGCATACTGAGACACAAGGGTCTTACGCATGCAGCTAAATAATGGCGCCTGTCAAATGTCATTATCAGACTGCATATTCGAACCACGTTTGACTTAAGGGATGATCATCTTGAGTCTTCGCATGCAGTGTACGCTGTCAGCCGTCAATAGATTCGTCAACTGCATTTTCAAACCAGTTAAATAGAGCTTAGCGTGTACAATCCATTTGATCAAGCGTAATCTCGTCATATGGTGATGCGAGTTAAAATCGAAACGTTGTTTAGGATACTTGAGCTAAGCTCTTATGATTTGCGAATTGTAAGACATAGGCTCGAAGTTTCGGTTAACATCGGAACCCCGATGATGAGGATGATGGGTAAAATCGAAACGTTATATTTGGCAATTCATTGAATTGAGGAGTAAACTATGGTTTTGATTTATCGTATAAATTGTATACCGTTCGGATGTTATCGGCTACCGAACCTCCGATGATGAGGATGACGGATAAAATCGAAACGTTGTTTGGGATACTTGGATAAGACACGATTTGCAACGAAAATTGTAAGTTGGTACGGGTCGGACGCCATCTCGTTGTAAGCGATCAAAATTGTTAGTCGAATAAGGGCTAACACTGGAACCTCGACGATGATGATGGTTAAATTGAAACGTTGTTTTACATCATCTTGAGCTAAGATTATATTGTATGTCATTTTTGCCATAACATACAGCTGTTTAAAATAGTTGAGAGACAATTAGTGATCTGATAGTAAATTAATCATTGTGGTCTTAGTACTAGGAATAAAACTTAACCAAAAATACAGTACGTCAATACCAGGTCAAACGTCAAACCTTAACATGTTTGCGGTCTCCGCGTAGACCTGGTGCTTAAGAGCAGAGCGCAGAACCTTATAATTATAATCTCATATACTGTTTTTCCAAATAACAGGGCTGTTATTTGGAAATACAGTGGTGTTATTTGGAAAAACAGGGCTGTTATTTGAAAATACGGTGCTGTTATTTGAAAATACAGGGCTGTTATTTGGAAAAACAGTATATGAGATTATAATTATAAGGTTCTGCGCTCTGCTCTTAAGCACCAGGTCTATGCGGAGACCGCAAACATGTTAGGTTTGACGCGTTTGACAAGTTTGACCTTGAAATTATTGACGTTAACAACTATTTTTTGGTTAAGTTTTATTCCTAGTACTAAGACCACAATGATTAATTTACTATAGGGGCACCGTACTAATCACTAATTGGTGTCTCTCAACTTATTTTAAACAGCTGTAGTGCCTTTATGGCTAAAGATGTTTACATACAATATATAATCCTTAGCTCAAGATGATGTATTAAACAACGTTTCAATTTTAACCATCATCATCGTCGGGGTTCCGGTGTTAGCCTATTCGATAGGTACGACGTTACACTAATTCGTGAGTCGTCATCATCAGCGCTAACGAGACGATGGCGTCCGACCGGTATAACTTACAATTTTCGTTGCAAATCAGTGTCTTATCACAAGTATCCTAAACAACGTTTCGATTTTATCCGTCATCCTCATCATCGGGGTTCGGGTTTAGCCGATAACATCCGAACGGTATGACTTACAATTTATACGATAAATCAAAACCATAGGTTATACATCCTCAATTCAATGAATTAGCCCAAGTAAACAACGTTTCGATTTTACCCATCATCCTCATCATCGGGGTTCCGATGTTAACCGATAACTTCCGAACGCTATGTCTTACAATTTTCGCGCAATATAAGAGCTTAGCTCAAGTATCCTAAACAACGTTTCGATTTTAACCGCCATCACCATCATCGGGGATCCGCGTGACAGGTGACATTTGACAGCCGCCATTATTTTAACGCTTGCGTAGTAATTTATTAGGATCTCGTACACGTAAGCTAAATTTCCTAAGTCACGTGGTTTGCGAAATATGACAGTTGACAGGTGCTATTTGACAGCTGACAGGCGCCATTATTTTAGTGCATGCGTAAGACTCTAAGATAGATCTCATCCACGTAAGCTAATAAGCCACGTGGTTCGCGAAATATGTCAGTTCACAGGTAAAATTTGACATTTGACAGGCGCCATTATTTTAACGCATGCGTAGGACCCTTAGTTATGTCTCATCCAAGTATGCAGGTTCTAAGTCACGTGGTTTGCGAAATATGACAGGTGACAGATGATATTTGACAGGTGACAGGCGCCATTTTTTAGCGCTTGCGTAAGACCCTAAGATAGATCTCAGCCACGTAAGCAGGTTCTAAGTCACGTGGTTCGCATTATTTTAGCGCATGCGCAGTACTCTAAAATAGGCCCAGCCCACGTTTCCTAATTAGCGTATGACGTCAAGATTACGAGATAATAAGCTGATCCGGATCGGGCTGTACGTGAACGCCCATTCTTACCCTACTAGCTACCTGTTCAAGGAAGTGCTACCCTGTTGGACGAACGGATCGAAGACTTGGTAAGTGACATATTACTCCGTCAATAGCTCGAAAACCTTACAATTACTGATTAATTCCTCCACTATAGACAGGCTATAGGCTTCGAACGTCCTTATTAAGGATTTCTTGTATGGGATTTTTGATGTAATTAGGAGCGAAGTGGTAATCCCTGCTTACAAAACAGGTAGCTTTTAGCTGAGAACCGACTTTATACAGTTTGAAAATACCTATTTGATTATATATTTAATAATAATTTTTGGGTTATATTTAAGGTTCTGCGCTCTGCTTAAGACGATGTATTAAACAACGTTTCATTTTTTAACCATCCTCATGGGGGTTCCACCGAATTTAAACGATAACATCCAAACGCAATTTTTTTATTTAATTCTAAAATTATCTTCTACTATACATCTATTTCACAACAATAAGTAATATTCCCCATAGCTCAGCGGTAGCGCACTGGACTTTGAAGCAATAGGACGACTCGAATCCTGTTGGTCCTTTTGTATTATTTTTTTTATGTTTACAACTATTTAACACTTATTTTTAATATACCTTCGTGGCCGAATGGGTTAGGCGCTGGAACCTCACGGGCCTTATACCGGGTTCGAATCCTGCATGAACTTTTTTTAATTATTTAATTAATTCAACAGATGACGAATGCTCAGTACCTTAATATATATAGCTAGCCTAGGTTTCCTAAATAGTGACGTCAGAGATCCAAGATGGCGTTGGTGACGTTTGACCTTTGACAGGTGGCAGATGACAGGTGACTTTTGACAGATGACATTTGACACGCATGAGCAATACTCTAAAATAGGCGTAGCCCAAGATTCCTAAATAATGACGTCATGGACCGGAAGTCGGCCTGTCTGTCAGAAGCGCCCCATAGTCTACTGATACAGGGTGATAATTTTTTAAAAAATATTCATTTTTTATTAATATTTTAAAGAATATTTACTCGATTCTTTTGAAATTTGGCAATATTATTTGTTGTATTAAGAGGCTAATTTAGCCCTAAATAGATTAAAATTATGAGGTCCAGTGGAGTCCCGGGGGCATCTTAGTGAATAAAATTGGCGAAAAATGTACGCCACTGCCTTTTTTGCAACTTTAATATATGTTGTTTGATTAAGCTTCTAAAAATACAACTTCTTTACCTCTTGTATTTTTTTCGTATCTCACTTCGTTTTCGAGAAAAAAATAAAAACGGTTTTATTGCATGCCACTGGACAAATTTCGTTTATTAATTTTTGCTAAACAAGCGTCAGTTCTTCTAGAAAATAATTATTCACCTAATTTTCTTGGCGAAATTTCTCTAAAAGTTTTTATCTCGGTTTTTGTGATGGAAAATTACACTTTTGAGGAAATGACTGACATGCATGTAATGTATGCACGTGCTTACAGTAACTGTTATGCAGCGAGGCGCCTGTATGCAGAAGCGTTTCCCCAACGGCAACTTCCAGATAGTAAAACCTTGGAGAGCGTAGACCGTAGATTACGGGAAAGAGGTAACTTTTCTTATTTCTTTTTTGTAATATTTTTGACAATAATGTTATTTAGGAAGTTTTGCCATTCCCACCAATGATAGTGGCCTGCCGAGCTTCGTAAAAACGCCTGAGTTTGAGGAGGCAGTTTTACGTGCCATGGAACAAAATCCTGGTATAAGTATCAGGACTATAGCAGCTCGACTAGGGGATAATCATTCCAACAGCACTATGTGGCAGGTTCTCTCCGAACAACTTTTGTATCCGTATCATGTTCAACGTGTGCAGGCATTACTACCAAGAGATTTTCTGTCCCGTTTGCAGTTTTGCCAATGGTATTACGAAAAGGTTAATAATAACCGAAATTTTAATAAAACCATACTTTTTACGGACGAAGCGGGATTTCGGCGAGATGGTATTGTTAGTTTCCATAACACTTACGTATGGAGTGAAGAAAATCCTCATGCTTTTGTACAATGTCGTCACCAGGAACAATTTTCTTTTAATGTATGGATGGGTATTGTTGGTGACAATTTAATTGGGCCCTTCTTTTTACCCTTAAGATTAAACGGCGAATCTTACTAAGAGTTTTTTCAACAAGAATTGCTCGTACTGCTGGAAGAAGTTCCTCTAAATGTACGGTCCTCTGGAAGATATAAATATAAAGGCCAATGTTAAAAATCAAGACCCTCTAGCGAAACATGTAAGCCATAACAGACACATAAATGTATTCAAATAAACTTTATAAAATGACGTGAGGAATCACAATGTGCGTTTTTATTCTAACCGATTAATAATTATTTTTATTTTTATCTGTTAAAAATCGATGAATTTCACCAATTGTTTTTAATTTAATCGAGCATTCAGCGCTTAATAGGTGATTAGCCATCGAGTCCATCGTAGTTGGTTGCTAATGAATCCGATTAAAATGATGACAGTTGTATATTCAACCACAAAATTGGTGGATTTTGTTTTTTTACACCCGAATTATTTTATTAAAAAACAATATAAATCAAATATTTTTTTGCCGATTGTTTGTTACCAGTAAGACTCAAATAGAATATGATATTTTTTTTCATATTTTTTTTTATTGTTTAGACAAAAAAAACTATTTTTTATGCAATTTTTGGCTCCTTACACAACTGTTAAATTTAAAGATTTCAAAATATCAATCAGTGGGTGTTTTTTAATACCATCCAAGAAATGACATTATTTTCAAAAGAATCTGCTGACATAATGCCCATCGAAACTCATCACCGGGGAAATTCTACATTAAAATCTGATGAGAACAAAATTGCACGTACACTGTAAACGATTAGCAGGTTATTAGGAAACACCCTGTAAAATAAAAAAGTTAAATTTTTAGACTGTGTATCTTATATGAACTCTGGCAGTGTCCAGCTTACGTCATAAAAACAAATATATTTCAACATGTCTGTCTTTTAAAAAAAGAACACGTAAGTTGTCATTTAGTTTCTGATTTATGTATTGTATTTAAAAATGCGAGACACTGTTTACATATGACTCATATGACTAAGTCCACTAAAACAACTTTATAATAATATATTTTGAATGCTTACACCTGGGTAGGTCTTACGTATACTCTCATATGCATACCTGTGTAGCAAATTGTCTCTTGCAGTCCGAGCGCTCAGGAAAAACTTATTTTTTACTACACTTCACCATTTTTTGTTTCGCTAAAAACGTAACGTTTTCAAATTAGGTTACAGAATTTTATTTCTTACTTGCCAAAATATGTAGCACACTGCGCATGGGAGTATGCTAAGGCAGTCTTATCGAGGACTTCTTAACAAGGTCGCGTCTGTAAGTCTTATTGGCAATTCCGTTATGAAATAAATGCATGCTTGATAAATCTATAGTAGAGTTAGGCCATATTATCAAGCGTGAAGTAGAATTTTACAGATTGGCTTATAATTGAATACGCTTGCGACTTAGCGAATCAAAAGTATAAAACCCCAACCTGGGAAGATAAAAAAACCTGGTGAATAGAAATTTCCCAGTTAACCAAAAGAAACAAATTTAAAAAACCTTTACGTGTAGAATATGACAAAGAAACAAATTTTTCGTGATTCTATTTCAAATTATTTAATTTTTTTAATCTTAGAAACGTTGTTCTAAAATAGATAGGTTAATATCTTGAGGAGATTCGATAGTTACAGTAAGGAATGTTATTAAATTTTTATTACCGATCACTACAACAGAAGCCAAATAAAACCCTTCAACAATGAAAAATCTTATTAACGTTTTAACGAAAGGGTTTCAAGATATAAAATAACCTGAAAATTGTGTTAAAAATTAAACAATAATTAAAATAAAATTATTTCAATTTTTCTCATGTATTTGAGAAATTCTGATTATTTTTATAGATGACGAATACTACAAATGACGGATTAAATTTAATTTACGGTAAAACATAGTTTTGCTTGATTTTTTGCCTTATTAAAAAACTTGCTCATTTTTCAATCAAAGAAAATTTAATAATGCATTCAGGAAAAAATAAGAAAGAAATAATGCTTTTTCTTGAAAGTGTTAGACACTGTTATGGTTTTAATAACACTAAAATTTGTACACAACGTTGCGGTTAGTGATGTATCTCCAACCTTTTTCAAGTGATAACTGATCACTTGAAAACAGTTGGAGATACATCACTAACTGAAACGTTGTGTAACAAATAACAAATAAAGACAATGGAAGTCCAAGATTTTAGTTTTATTGTAATAATAATTTAACAAAACATAAACATTGGTTTAACTTTACAAAAAGGTTCAACACAAAAATGTTTAAAAATGTTATTGAAAATTTAAAAAAATATATAAATAAAAGTTACAGCATATTATTACATCTGTTGCCAATGTAATAAATTTTATTTATGCAGGTAGAACTGCCAGACTATTAGTTAAACACATAAAAGAAAATTAAGCATTAGAAACACGGTTTCCACAAATAAAAATTTGTCGTTATATGTTTGATAACCATCACAAAATAGCATTGTTGAAAAGAAAACTTTTTCAAAAAAAAAACGTGCAATAAAAGACAGTGAATTTTCAGCACGACGTTTCACACATTATATTTGCTTCTTTAAGTTTTATTATAAAATTTAAAAATTAAAATTAAAAAGTTTTAAAACCCTACTAAAATACATTTTTTTTTTGTTGCTGGACACACACACACATTTAAAATTTTACCTTACAGACGTCATCTTTACAAAAAGATTTAAAAAAATTATATAAATATAAAACCAAAAATACAGAATAAGTACATACCTACAACAAACAAACAACCCCAAGGTATGTACTTATTCTGTATTTTTGGTATTAAATTTATAAAAAAAAATTAATCTGTTTGTAAACATAACGTCTGTAAGAGTAACATTTTAAATGTGTGTGTGTCCAACAACAAAAAAAAATGTATTTTAGTAGGGCTTTAAACCTTTTTAATTGTAATTTTTAAATTTCAAAATAAAACTTGAAAAAGCACAATATAATGTTCGAAATGTCTTGCTAAAAGTTCACTGTCTAATTTATTTGTCAACCTATACCCAAGAAAAACTCGTTAAGATGGACTGTCCTTTGTTTATTATGTCATAAATGTAAAAAAATGACTTTTAATATGTCTACAATTTTACATAAGAAATTAAAATAATTTTAATTTTAACTAATTTACATTTTAAAAAGTTTTAGTATTTTTTATATCTCAAAAACGGAGACGATTTGTCGAGAAACTTTGATAGCTTTTTATTTATTTACATATTTTTAATTTTTTAAAAGTATTCATCAGGGTAATTTTCCATCTGACCAAAAAGCCAACAAATATTTTTTTTATTAAATCATTTTATTCATTTCTTTATTTTAATTTTTCCAAAAAATCTAAAAAACCTGAAAGACTGAAATCGAGCGACATGCAGAATTTACAAAAACAATATACCGGGTGACAAAGCAGACTTGTAACAGCCCATAACTTTTTTATCTATTAGAATTAATTTTTAAAATTTGGGTGATGCACTTATTATAAGGACTTGCTTTTAATGACTAAATAGAACCAAATTTTCACTTCCGGTTAACCGGCAGTAGCCCTTAATGTTAAATTGTAAATTGGACCCTGTATATATTTTTAGCCTACCTGATCCGCTTTAAAATTCTCTTTTTAAACCTGTGTCACACTTGTCAATTTATTTCAAAATGGCTGCCAAAATAGATTTTCTTTCCCAAAATTTTAGTAGGCCATGATGTGAGAATAACAAATTATCAGCATGTAAAAGGCGTTGAGATATGAAGAATACGCCGTAAAAATATTTGTGATTTTGTTACTTCTTATCTAATTAATAAAAGTTACGAATAAAGGTTATTTCTTTTTAAAATTTTAGAAGTGCATTTTTTTAACGCTTAATATCTTAAAATCCAAAAAAGGAATATTTATTTTTTTAATTTAACTTTAGACCAAACATTTACCATTTCATATAATTTATCAAAATTGGTATGCACAACTGAACTTTTTACCAAAATTATACATATCTACATTGATTCGCAAATCCTTATAATTAGTATAAGTACAGGTAACAATAATGCGCCAAGTGCAGTGTAATACCCTAGCTTAGAGATAACAAAAATGGTAAACATCAAAAGATCGACGAAATAAAAATATAATTTTTTGGTACAAGGTATTTAAATAATAATTAAACCTATAACACAAAGGTAAACTAAACAATTATCAAAGAGAAATGTAGATATGTGTAATTTTGCATTTTTAATAAAAAAGTCAGTTCTTTATACAATTTTTGAAAAATTATATGAAATAGTAAATGATTGATAGTAAGTTACATTAAATAAAAATTGAAGTTTCCTATTTTGGATTTTGAGATATAAAGCGTTAAAAAAAATACATTTCTAAAATTTTAATAATTAACCTCTATTTCTAACTCTTATTAATTAGATTAAAATCAACAAAATCACAAATATTTTTACACCTTATTCTTTACATCTCAACGCCTTTTACATGCTGATAATTTGTAACTGTCACATGATGGGCCTAAAATTTTGGAAAAATATCGATTTTGGCAGCCATTTTGAAATAAAATACACAGCGTAAGTACAAAAATATTGGAACATTTATTCATTCCTCATAAAGGTTCAAGTCTTATTTAAATTAAGAAACTGGCTTTTTCCTTAGGTATCCTTCGACCACTTACTAACATTACAGTACAGTTAAAAATAAACCATTAAATTAACCTGACAACCTCTAAATAAATATAAATATTATCGTTTTTCACACGTGCACTTTTTTCAGGTTAATTTTGCATTTTGATTGTTGCCAAACTCGCTTGAATTGAAAAACATAAAAAAATAAGTAACGCTGTTATTATGTGTATGACTGTTGAATTTTAACCACAAATTATTCATGCAACCAAAATTTTTTAGTACCTACATAATACTTGTTTTTATTTATTTTTATTATTGAAGTTTGTTTGTTTGAAATTAATTTTCCATAAGCTTTTAATTCAAGGCACATTTCGATTTAGTAGTTTTTTATTACCCAAATAAGGTTTTTCTCACATTAAGTAATGAAAGGAAGATCATGTATAAAGGTCAAGAGAACACAAAAAATAATATTTAGTATACATACGCGCGTACACATTTATACCATTGTCCCCAAAAAGCTAAGACAAGGCAGTTGCAGCGTGCATAAATTCGAAATGACATTTTGTAGTTATTTGTCATTTTCATGTTATTAAGGCTTTACAACAAAAACCATGGTTACTTAGCAGGTGTTTTTCTAAAACGAAAATGAACATATTATAGCTTAATGCCAAAAATTTTGCAGTTAATATTATTAATTATAATATCGGCTAAATTATCTAAAATAAACTTTAAAATTTTGACAGAAATCAGTAACTTAATAATCTTTTAAAATATTAAAACCTTGCATCCTAACCTAAGCACAATTTACAATATTCTTAATTCACCATTAAAAAAATAGAGAAAGAAGACATACGTTTTTACCATTTAGATTGTTTTACTGGAAGAAATACTACATAAGTTTCAAAAATCCCACCACTTTTTATTTGTCTAGGTAATCAGAAGCGTAATTACCAACCCCTATATTTACAAATTCAAAAATAACGATTTTTATTTAAAAACTTTTATATCCATTTTAAACTCCCCAAGGAATATAATTCCAAAATGTTAAAACCTATCATATTTAATCGTATAATAATCGTTTAAACAATACCCTTCATACCAAATTTCATACTTTTGAGTCCAGAAATGACGAAGTTTTATACAAACTTTCACCCCCCCTTCTACCCCTTTAGGGGTGGAGTTTTCTTAAATTGTTCCTTAGCTTATGTCTCCTACTCATAATCTACCTTCGTACCAAATTTCATCTGTATTGGTCAAGGCATTTTCGAGATTTCGTAATTAGTCAGTGTATAAATTTCATCCCAATTTTAATCCCCCAAGAGATGTAATTTCAAAAATGTTACATCACACCATTTTTAATCAAAATCAATAGCCTACATACCAATTTTCGTACTTCTTATTTCAGAAATGATGAAGTTTCTTTTTATCTCCACTTTTCCTACTCACAAACACAAACTCCTAACACGAACCCAACTCTTCGTGCCAAATTTTGTTTTTATAAATCAAGTAATTAAATATTTGAAGTTTTGTGATTATTCAGTAGATGTATAAATGTATGAATAAATGAGTGACCTTTCGCTTTTATACATATTAAAGAAAAAGGTGGCAACACCGCTTAACTCTTAAGCGTTGAGGCTATTTTTGCGGATAATGTAAGGGCTTAAAGGAATAAACGGTTGTGCTTTTAAAAATTATCGGCATTTTACCTCTTTATAAAAGTCGATAAAAAAAAATTGAAAGTTTTCAATCAGTTTTGGGTTAAGCAAAAAATGTTTGATACAGGCTTATGAAATAAAGTCATAATATAAGCCACAATAATAAATATAAATTGTGATTTGTAAACAGCTTTGTACGTTTATTTAAACAAATTTTAATCTGTAAGCCATAAAAAAAAGTTGTTTTGTCGTATTGGAAAAAGTCAATTTAACAGACTGCTTTTAATACAACAAATATTTGCCTATTTTCTAGAGAAAACAAGAAAAATGTTTATTAAGGTTATATCTAAATTAATTAGCAAGTTCTTTTTTTTAATTTCAGATATCATTTTTTTTATTTCCTTTATTTTGAAAAGACTAGAAAATGAAAAAAAAACTTTTTAAGACAGCTTTTTATAAAAAATAAGGTAAGTTATTTTTGTTATTAAAATAGTTTTGCAATATGCAGTTAATTACAAAATAAAAATACAAAAACTTTAAAAAATAATAATTGGTTAGACTAACTTAATCTTTTGTTTTTATTTTGACTGTCAATCAAATAGTTTTTTCTAAATTTTTGTTTTATTTTAATAAATTAAACAAAGAATGAGTCCTGATTTATGTAACGAACAGATGTTTCAATTTAAAAGTAATTATCGTAAGGAGGTACTTTATAGCCAATAACTTTTATGGGTAATTAAAATGTTATTTTCAGTTGTTATCGAGCGCAGTGGTTTACTTGTGATATGAAGAAATGTTCTTTTTATTTCGCGTGGGTCGTAAAATCGTGTCGTCAAAAAACACTATAAAATGTTTAGAAATTTCTATAACTAACTGACATATTCATAGTTTGTTCGGATAACCTTTTGTATATTTTGCAAGTAAAGGCAGTACAATAAATAAACATATAAATTTTTTACACATCAGTCCTAAATTTAAGCTCTAAAGCCGTGTTTACACCAAAGTCTTCCATTAAGTTTTCCATAAGTTGCGGCAATTTGTTGCTTTTTCTACAACAATACAGCACCTTTTCTGTCTTCCACCTGTAGGGAGACAAATCTTCTACTAAATTTTGGTTTCCGCGGACTGTCGGTAAAGATCAAAGAAAATTAAAAACTAAAAGTGGAAGATTTGTTGCTGCGCGCTTTGCGCAAGCAATTCGTAGAAAACTAGTGAAGAACTGGAGAACTACTGCCTAAACTTTTCTCGCCAATTCTTTGGCAATAAGCTTTCCACTTGTTTCTATAAATTTAAGAAAAGCAACTTTTAGTTTTCCACAAAAAATCTTTCACTTGTGGCTCTAACTTGAAAAAAGCAACTTTTAGTTGAAAACTTTTAGTTTTCTACAAACAATATTTTGTTTTAGTTGTCAACATTGGTGTAAACACGACTTAAGATGGTTAAAATTGCGGTAAATTGCTTACACTTGTCAATTTAAGAATAGTTTAAAGCAACATTACGTATTTGTTTAAAGTGAAAAAAGGGAAAAAAAGAGTTATGAAGACATTTATAGCTATTTAACGAACCAGGGTATTAATAAAGGAGATTAATGATCGAAGCTCACGCGTTAAGGGTTGATATTATTAATCGTCAGTTGATGTCCGATTTAGTTAGGATATTTTTGCTATTAAATTTAGGTAGATTTAATTATTATTCAGGATGTATTTCGGTTTAGGACAACCAGCTTGACAAATTCCAATGTTGATTGTCAAATGACAAGGTAATGTTAAGTTATGTTATGTTAAATACAAAATATGGAGGACTAGAAGAGCACAACTGTAGCAAGGTAAACCAGAGACACAAAGACCAGAAACACAGAGATACACATCGTGGTGGTTTAGAAAATAAAGATTAAGCTGAGGAGTTTTAAGAATTCTTATGAATTATAAACAGTTCTAAACATCAAACGATAAAGAACCAAAGTCAAAAAAAATGTGGTCTCCCAAAAATGTTTTCAGAAATTAAAGGTGAATATTTTCCTAACGTATTAAAAATTCAGTTTTAGCCGTATCGTATTTCTGCATTTAAAATATCTCTCATTTTGAATAACACTTAAATCCGTCCCTTATATAATAATTAATTTTTTTTTACAAACTGGTGTATTGGCCAATAATTAATATTCTTTAAAACAGTATAGTTTACAGTTTTTTTAAACAAAATTTTCTTAAAATATATATTTTTTTTCAGTACCTAAGTGCTAAACGTTAGAATATTTCAGCTCGACATACGCCGAATACATTTATTATACGGGGCCTCCGGGCCACGGGAGCCCCCAATGTGCGTAAGCAAAAATTAATATAATTAATAAAAACTTCCCAAATTTTAAAACTGAAATTTTAAATACGATTAAAGAATATGGAATTGATTTAACTAAATGTAGAGGACAGGGTAACGATGGAGCAATTGTTATGTCGGTTTATAGAGGATTACAAACCCTAATAAAAGAGCATGCTCCAAATGCCGACTATGCTCATTGTGCTGCGCACATTAAATTTAGTTTTAAACGATGCTGCGAAACATGCTCGTGAAGTGTCAACTTTTTTCGATAATTTAGAAAAAATATATACTTTTTTGGCAATAGTATAAAACGCTGGGCCATATTAAGTGACGATTCATCTGAAAAATATTTAATTACCCTTAAAAAGGTATGTCCTACCAGATGGTCTTCAAGGAACGACGCTTTATTAGCGGTAAAGAAAAATTATTTATTAATCATGAAAACGTTGTACCAACTAAATTTAATTTTGAATAAAAAATATGAACGAGAAGAATGTAAAAATATAATTAACATTTTAGAGAGTAATGATTTCCTAGTGCTTGTCACATTTTTTTCTTCACTATTTGAAATCATTAATCCTGTTTTTAAAGCTCTACAGCATGAAAAGAATAACTTACAGAAAACTAGTATTTTATTAAGTAATCTTTTGAATAGAGTTTGCGAATTAAGACCTCAAAATGCATTTAATAAATGAGTCCAAAGATTAAGCAAAGAGTGGGGAGTAACAACTGTTTTTAAAAACAAAAGGCGAAAGATAACGAAGCGTTTTTTTGATGAGTTATCACAAGATGAGAGAATTTCAGACCCGGAATTCTATTTCAAAGTCAATTTATACTGTTGCTGTTTAGATATATTAATTTCTCAAGCTAAACAAAGATTTCAGAGCCTTTGCGACCTGAGTAGTATTCGAAATATTACAACCGGAGAAACTCCTGTCCTCTTCAAACGGAGAGATATTCAACGCTTCCGGAAAACTGTCGGATAAATACAGTAAAGACATCTCAGTTAATCTTTATGACCAATTAAAGGCTCTAAAAACAAGCTTACAATCTGAAATTCATTTTATTAAGGAACTTATTAAATTATTGCTAATAAAATTCTTGCATCCAGTTTTCCGGAGGTAATAACAGCATGCTTTTTATTCTTGACCCTTCCAGTTACAACCGCAACTGCTTAAAGAAGTTTTTTAAAATTAAAACTGATAAAACTTCGATGGGACATGAACGCCTGTCAGACCTGTCACTATTATCTATAGAGGCAGAAACTTTAGAAAAACTAAAGTCATCATAAGCTATAAATGAGTTAATAAATTAGTTTGCCGGAAAAAAAGCAAGAAGAGTGTATATTTAATTTGAATTGTTTGTAAAAAATTTGGAAAAAGTGACAGATAGGTAATTATGATGAATAAATATTTCTTTTAAAGCGTGTTTTTTTAAAGTTTTTCTAAACTATAATTTGTTGAATTAAAACACAAACGGCCGAGTGATGATCGCGTTGTTAAATTTAGCAATGGACTTAGCAATTGTTAAAAGTTAACAACGGTTTAGAATGTTTAACATAACGTCATTGTCAGTGTTATTCAATGATTTTAGTAGGCAACCTGTCAAAATATGACATTTTGTTAAACATTCTAAACCGTTGTTAACTTTTAACAATTGCAAAGTCCATCGCTAAATTTAACAACGCGATCATCACTCGGCCGTAAAAGTGTTTAAGAACTAATTTCAAACGCATTTTACTCGATACTGTGCTTTTTTGAGTTATGACAGTGTTTGAGCGGATGTGCGATATTTTGATGCAGTCAGAAATTGCATTCCAATTGCTCACTTTTCAAAGTCTTACTAGAAGAAAATTAAACATTACTTGGTAAGCACAACCCAAGAAATAAATAATACACAGAAGATCTAGTTTTTATTTCACAAATAAATGAAAACCTAATCGACCCTATTGTTAGATGTTTTCAGTAAAGTTAATCCTATGCGATTGACTTCTTAAAATACCAATCCGGCTTATTCGAATACAAAGTGGTTTGGTTACATCACGGTCCATGAAGTCGTACTTATAATTTGCATACTAAATATTTTCACGTCACTTTGTATCAATAACGTTTCATTGAAATTCTATTTGTTGTTTGTTATTATTTTATTATATTTTTCAATCAAAATAAATATGATGCCATATATGCGATTATTCACGCTTAAACATTCAGCTATTAATGCAATTGATATCTTGATTTGAATATCAATTTACAATAATAAAATTTGAATAAAATGCTATTAAAGACTTGCTACCATAATTCCAACAACATATACTAATAAACCGGTTCTCCAAAAAAAGTGTGACGTCATTAGATTCTACAAACATTTCTTAAAATTGTTTTTATTTAACCACATATCAATTTGCTATCTTTTTTTATCTCTTCCTATCAGATTTTATTAAACATAATATATCACATACAATTTCTTTTAATTTGACCCCTTCTTATTAGACGCGATATTCTTTATTTTCCAGGGTAATTTTCTTATCTTGGAATAGTCCAAAAAGCTTAAAGCCTTAGAACTAACTTGCCATGAGTGTCTTAAGTAAAATAAAAGTCGTCCATCGCCTAATGCCTCAGCTTATTCAGTTTTTGTATTCATTTATGTATTCATATTGTATTTAGTATTCACTTGAAGACGGCTGGAGATACTCATTAATTAAAACGTTGTATTATTTAAATAAATTAAGACAATCGAAGTCCCAAAAACATATTTTAGTCAAAGTATAAGGCAGTTTGTTAACATAAAGGCAGCGACTGATTTGTAACTAAACGTTGTAATGTAACATGTTACACATCGAGCATTCACGCAGTGAATACAAAAAACTGAGCCGTTCGCGGCGAGCTGCTCGCGCTCACGGCTGCTCCATTGGGTTGTCGGTTTTTTCGCGAATCCCTTTGAAGTGTTCGGCGCTAGACAATCAGTGAATCAGTTTGTTCGTTGCGAGCGTATTCAAAAGTCGTGGTTTTTTTACATTTTGTTATTTATATGTATATGCTAGTAGCGAGCATTACATTACAGCGTTTAGTTACAAGTCTGTCGCCGCCTTTAGAAATAAAGATTTGGAGGTTTGGTACACAGCCTAGACACTCTAGAAATAAAGGAATAAACAAAGAGGGAAGTTTGGGACCTTTCCAGTTGCACCATGGATACTATAAAGTGACACTTTGTGTTCCTTTATTTGGAGTAATTAGGGTAGGAATAAAACTGGTTTATTACTCGCAGCAGTCGTCGTAAAGAGCGACAACTGTCCACAGCCCGTTAGCGATGACGAGAATAAAGCTTTTTTATGAGAGAGGGAGTCATTAATAAGGCTAACGGGTCCTCTTTAAATAGAATAAAACATAATAAGAGTTGTAAAAGCCATTCCCTAGGCAAGAAGACAACTTTAATTTAATATGGGCCTGGAATGATATCCCCTACTTATGATTTTCAAAATTCTGTAATATTTTTGCTGTGATGTTACTTAGAAAAATAGTTATGTTTATTAAAAATTATAAAATAAACAAAACCTAAGAGGCCGATATACCTCGAAATTACCTTTTCTTTTATTTCTATTTAACGTTTCTCACATAAGTTTCTAATAGTTTTGTAACGGAACTCCGCCTCCGTTACTGCGGAACTTCCGCAAAGAATCGACCTTCGCCTCCGCAAATTTATGCGGAGTTTTAACGGAGGTTTATTTACGATAACATAGAATGCGCAAGGAGCGACGCTGGGCGATGCGGCCGCTCGGCTGCGTGTTTGCGAGTGAAATGGTCAAGATTTTGCTTGTTGCAAGTCGAATTGGCGATGACGAACCTTCTGTGGCCAAAAAAGCTAGTACATGTACATGTATGTATGTTATGTACCCATTTGAAATAGGTATTTTTGACTTTAATAAATCATAAATTTCTATTTTTTTCACTTCAAATTTCACCTCCGCCTCCGTTAACCTCCGCATCCGCGGAGCCCTTAATTTTTTTAAAGATTATAATAGGTTTTTATAACAGTTTATAAGTAGAAAAGATATAGTTGTAATTTTTTATAACAAAGATATTTTAACCTTTGTTATAGATAGTGTATTTTGCTCTCAGGGTAAAAAAGACTTTAAAAAAATGAATATATACTCTTAATTGGGGAGTATTTAAATAAACAAAATTTATGGTAAGGCTTTTGAATGAAAAAGGAAGAAACAAAAAAAATAATGCCATATTATGCATAATAAAAAATGTTTGTACAAGTTGTTTTTAGTTTTTTTATTTAAAAAAATAGGGATACAAAAGAAGAAAATCCAAAATTACCATTTTCATTAAAAAAATTACTAAAGTATTATTCTCAAAATTTCCCGATTCCAAATTATGCAAGTTTCCGTCAATAGAAGATCTCGTATGTATTTTAATTTCCAAAAAATAAATGAGCTTTCGAAACGCCCTGTTCGTGGTTTATCTAGACTGAATTATTCTTTGCGTTACTTTTTTTTTATCATCTCAATTGAAAGAAGACAGTAAAAAACTTCGTTATAATTAAGGAAGTAACCTCAATCGTGTCATCAATATCACAACATGACAAAGGTATTTGTAACGAAATTTGCATTTTGTGGATTAAACAATGCCCTCAATCGGTTAGTTTTAAGATTAAAGCCGCTATAATTATACATTTGCAAACCTCTAATAGGTACAATACCGGTTAGACTGATCTATCTACATTTAAATTGTATAATTAATATCAAGTTTATCAAGTTAAAAAAATTCAAGACATATTTTACAAGATTTCTTCCCAATTAGTAACCACATACCGAAAAATCAAGTAATTTCCGAGTCAAAAAGTTGAAAAGTGCAAAATAGGATGATTAAATGAAAAATGTATAAATACACAGACTCGTGGTTACAAAAATTATGTTTATAAGCGTGAACCAAATGCACACTTAAGAATAAACAATCAAAAAATATCTGTACAACAAAAAATTAAAATAATGTAAATTTTCAAAAATTCTAGAATAGTTATCAATATATTTTTTAATCATTTAAAAAAAAAATTTTTTAATTTTTTTTTTTTTTTGGCTTAGGTTGCATTTCAATGTACAACCTTCCATTATTGAAAATATATTATACATAAATGCACTTTCTTTTATTTTACGTTTTTTTTTTAATTACCTTTTGTTTTTTTGATTATTATGCATGCTGCCAATTTTTTAAATTGTTTAATTTTCTGTTTTATGTTATGTTTTTTATGTGTTTTAATAAGACTTGATTAGTTTTGCGTAATGCGGATGTAAATTCATAAAACCTTTAAACCAATTAACGCACCACCATTCTTATTTTTAAAAATATTAAATATCTCTGTCCAAAAAATTAATTTGTCATTTGTGGCATTACTTTATAAATTATAAAAAAAATCCTCTAAGAATTTCCGTAATTATAACAAAATTAATTTTTGTCTTTAAACCGGTGTCTGACTTGTCACGGTTTTTTTTTATTTTTAAAGCATTTTTGGGTTTTTTTCAGGTGATCCACAAGTTCGTACGGGTCACTCGATTGTACGCACCTATTCTATACCAGGGGGCCTGGAACGAAGCAGTCTGAAAAAATGTATGCTGTATCTAATAATAATTTAAGATTGTTTAACAGCTTTCTTTTGGAGCCATTTAATACAAAAGATTATAATTATTTTTATTTTTAAAAATGTCTGGATAGAAACTCATTCCATTTATAAGATATTTATTAAAAGAAATGTAAAAAATATTTATAAAAATATAGAAATATAGTCGCGATTTTTTAAACAAAAAACACACGCTGTTTAAATTCCGTTTCTATATGTTTTTTTT
Organism: Listronotus oregonensis; assembly: GCA_019359885.1. Taxonomy (NCBI): domain Eukaryota; kingdom Metazoa; phylum Arthropoda; class Insecta; order Coleoptera; family Curculionidae; genus Listronotus; species Listronotus oregonensis. Next base: position 86,335 of record JAHBCN010001908.1, read on the forward strand.
CTGTTTGACTTTAAGTTATTTTACGGGATAATATTATGCCTAATAAAAAAATGATTAATGTCCAGTAATTTAAAAACTATTTATATAAAAAGAATTAAAGATGTAATTAATACGGACAAAATAAAATAATAAACAGCGAATTTTCCATACAAGAGATAATTTATTAATATTTATAATGCCTTCTTATAATTGTGTAGACACCTATATGAATATTTATATAAGGTAAATTTAATGTTATAAACAAATAGGTATAATTGCAAATCCGCAATATGACATAAAGTTTAATTTATATAACTTAACAATATGATGTAAGTATTATGGAAAGTACACATAAAATTATGAATAAAAATACAAAGCACGCAGATCTTCCATCTATAATTTGTAAATTTACTAGATAAATTTTTGAAACTACAAAGGATAAGTACCTGGATCAATATATTAACTGCCTCTTTTTTTCTGGGTCAGTTTGATTTTTAAATTAATTACACTCATAATAACATGGAAAGTACATTGACATTGATGATAACACATTATTTTGGAAATTAACAACCGTACAACAAAATTACTAGTAAATACTTATCGTATTTATCTTATTTAAAATCGCTAATTACTTTTTTTGAAATGCCAACCAAGCGCCAGCAAAACAAATCAAGAATTACTTATATGGAAAGAACAGAAGAAAATAAAATAAATATGTAGTATATTACTCTTAAAGGTAGGTCATGGAGAACAATACATAACATCACGATAATAAAAGATATATGTATATTGTATATGACACAGTGTTTTTTTTAAATAATAAAATAAATATACTCGATAATGGTTACTTTGGCCTACAAATGTTGATATGTCGTGACGAAAAATAATATAAATAGATGGTCTTAGTGTTAACCGTTAATAAAAGCTGACCGTCTCAATTTATTTAACTTTAAAGACAGATTTACTTATGGTAGACACAGGGTCGCACTAACTATAAATATCACAAAACTTCAGTGAAAAGCTAAAACTTAGTATTGCGTATTTCCAAAGTTTTCAAGAGAGCAAATATTAGTTTAAAGTGTTGGTACCGTAATTGTTAAAATAATGTTTTTGTTATAGGATGTTTTTAAAGACGCTTTTTTTAATTTTAGTATATTTAATTATCTAACGTAAATATTTTGTAATCGACTACAGAAAAACGTAGTAAACTGAGTTACTAATTTATTTGCTCCAAAATAATCATGCAAATGGAATATCAGCTTAAAGGCAGAACCTAGAAGATTCAGATTATATAAAAATCCTAAATTCGCCAAAAATTGACTTATTAGGTTTTTTCACATGAGAAAAATTAATTTATTTGTGTAAGGAAGCAAAATATTTCTCTTGCCGTAAAATATTTACAGGTAGTGATGAGCAAAACAAGACCAAGACCAAGAACGGGCTAGTCTTGTTCTTGGTCTTGGACTTGCAAGCCAAAAAAAGTTCTTTTTCTTGGTCTTGGTCTTGCACCACCCGGTCTTGGTCTTGCTAGTCTTGCTTTTTTTATGGTAGAAATAATTTAAACTAAGCAATCTTAAATAAAATATATTTTTTTAGTTCTTGCGTAGTCTTGCACCCCTCGGTCTTGGTCATGGTCTTGCATACCCCGTTCTTGGTCTTGGTCTTAAAAGCGAAAAGATGGTCTTGGTCTTGGTCTTGGTTTTGGTCTTGCTGCAAGACCAAGACCAAGACCAAGACCGGTCTCGCACATCACTTTTTACAGAGTGTCAGTTTAAAAAATTTTAATCTAAAGGTCTAGAAAACTAAAATATTAGGAAAATGTAATTTGGCACAAATGTAATATAAGTACGGAGAACTAAAAACACTATACTTCAGCCAAGGGGTAAGCCATCCTCTAGGTGCTCCACAGCCTAACTCTGAAATTTTGAATAACATTACCCTCTTTGTAATACCTCACATCAAAGTTGCACACATTTTTTTTTATTTAACACAGGGGATAAAAACACAAAACTGTGTTTTATTAAAATGCTATTTTATTTGATTAGAGGCTCAAAATGCCTTATTTTTGATTTTGGCAAAAGTATAATCTATTTTCAAATTCCATTCTGATATTTAATTTTTGGAACAGATCTGCATTCTAACAATACGTGTACGAATATCTTCTAATGAAGCAGTTTGTGTTTTAAAAACAACAGTTTCAAAATAGCTTCAAAGAAAAACATTAATGGATGTTAAATAGGAAGATCTAGCCGGCCATTTTATTAGTGCTCTTCATCCGCTTCACAGGGTCGTATTACTACTTGACTGGAATAATATATAAGTATTCATAATTTCCTATTTGCCCCAGGTTATATCTAAATGTATAGGGTAATGTGCGGACCTGAACTATTCTCACCTCTGTTGGCATGGCCATAAAGGATCACTTTCGAGGATTTTTATTGCAGTCGGAGATAATCGATATGTCTAGTTATTTTCTTATATCTTGAAAAATACCATACCTGACAAAAAAACGTAGTGGGTTGGTGTTTCATCTTATTGAAAATGAATTAAGCTTTTATATAGGTTCCCCTTTCTATTAATATTTAACTGATTTTTTAATTCATGAACAGTAAGAGGCTGATTAAATAAATCATATTATTAAGGTTAACATTAATAAATAATTAATTTGATTTAATCACCAAATTATTTACTTTTTAGTTATTATATAAACTGTTATGTTCTCAAAATGATAAATCTGTCACTAACTTTTTAAAGCCAAACTATTTGAAAACAATTATCAATAAAAGTTCGTCATCACCCAAAAATGCATTAATGACCAAACACTAAAATTACATTACCAGAACTGACCAAAACTTATTAGAACTATCCAGAACAAACCAATTTAAGTATTGCTATTATTTTGGTGATAGGAAAATATAATTTATCTGGTTACAGATTTAATACTTTGGAAAGACAGTTATTATTTCAAGCATGAAAGCAATTTCTTGGTCCTAATCTACGGTGATTATTTATTTATTTTAAATACAAACTGTTTTAGTTTGTTTACATAAATTTAAGAACAAATAAGTTATTCTGGCATAAAAAAAAATAAATTTTAGATTTGATATTATAATAATGGAGGAATTTTTTTAGGAACAAAAATGTATTATAGTGATTTAAAAATATTCTCATAAATAATGGCCCGACAACAGTGTCAGCTAATATTCTCGCACAGCCATTTTTTTCTTCTGGATACCTTCCTGAATAAAAAAAGATTGTTGCAATCCAGTATCTACAGTTGTGTTTGTTTACAAAACCATAAAAACACGTGCATTCATCTCTAAAACAAATATGCAACATGTCTGTCCCTTCCCTAAATCCTTTGATCAGTGTCATCCAAGTAACTCCTAAAGAATTTGATTTTGTATGGAAGAAAATAATTAAGTTTAAGTATGTGACAAATTAGTTTGTGACAAATTCCTGTATTCGCTTGTCACTAATTCTGTATATTTAAATTTGAAAATTATTTGTCTGACATAACTAAAATTTTACATATTTTAGGAATTATGTGAAAAAAATTACCACAAATAAAAACTAAAACCTGGCTTCTTTTTTTTCCAAAAAAAGTAAGAATCACAATATAACGGGATTAAAAAAATACTGAATAATAATTAATTTTTTAGAGATCGAACGTTTAGAAAACACCGATACGTCAGGTTTGGGTTTGCCATATGAGACCGTGACATCGGGTTCTTCCGTTCTCTACCCCCCTAAAATGATAAAAATTTTTTTTTATTTGTATAAATAAAAACTTTTTTTCCCCTTGATGAAAACCACTTTACCCTGAAAAGCGAAAAAAAATTGGATATAAAAACATTTAGGGAGTATTTGTTTTTAAAGGTTAGCAATTGTTAAAAAAAACAACGGTTTGAATTTTAACCAAACCTCATTTAGTGTTTTTAAAAGTTTTTTAAAAAACCCTTCAAAATCTGCATTTTTTAAAAAAATTAAACCTTTTTAAATTTTTTAAAATTGCAAATCCACCTAAAAACCAATATCACTCGGCCGAAATTTTAAAAAACAACAGCTGCCTATTAATGCAATTGTGTGGCCCTTTTTGTACCGTTTTTTAATTGCTTAAATAAAAAAAGTTTTTTTAATTTAAAATTTTAAATCTTAATTTTAAATCAAATTTAACCTCCCCCCATCCCCGGGGAAAAAACAAAACAAAACCCCCCCTGATGCGGCTCGGATGGAAAACCAAATGATGTTCTGGCAGGACTATCGTACGTTATCCCTAAATTCTATGAATTTATGCTTTTATAATTCAAAAAATAGAAAAACTATGAAACATGTTTTTTAATTTAATGGTTTGGAAAAAATTAATTTTATGTTGTAAATAATTTCGTTTATGTCATCAAATTATCTTTTTTGTTTTTAAAAACCCCGAACAAAAAAATGTTTTTACTTGACAAATTTATTTGGTCAATAAATAGGCAAATGAATTTAAATGGATTATTATCTTATGGGAGAAAAAAAACTAGGTACTAATAAGTTTTATTGTTGATCTAGAAGTTGGTTGAAGTTTACAGTTTTCCTTCATTTTTTGTAGTTTTTTTTATAGTATAAAAAAATAAAAACAATTAATTATTAATAGATTTAAAATGTATTCAAGGTGAGTCTGTAGACATTTATTGAGAAGATACTCACGAATACTCACAATAATTGATCCTATTCGATCTAAGCCAAATGATATCTATAATGCGAATGAAAATAGTTTGTATTTTAAAGAAATACCTACTAGATATAACACGGCTCTAGAATCAAAAAAATGTATTAAGGATTTCCTGCTGTCAAAATCCATAAACTGATCTCTTTGAGGAGGAGCATGAACTAAAAGTCTATCTGATCCAGAAGAAGATTAGCAAATAGGTAATTAAATGAGGAGCTTAACTTGATTAAATGTTTAAAAATACAAGAAATTATGTTTTTTTAATATCTATTTTTTTATGCCAATTCTAACCTCTTCACCCCGGGAAATCACAAAAATAAAGTGATTCAAGATATAAGAGTTTAAGATATACAAAGTGTTTCCTAAGTATTCCTTAAATGTTTTTATGACAAAAAGTTTATATTAACATATTATATCGAAAAAATAAATATTTTAAATTACTCAGGAAACACTCTGTATATTTGACGCTTTAAGAATCCCGTTTTGTTTAAAGGGAGGTAAATATGACATTATTTTTTAATGTAAGTCAAGGCAACTTAGCATCCAAAATCCGACAAGAATTGTCGCAATTAACTTATTAAATCCCATTTAAACTATGCTAACTTAATTAATTACCCGGTAGTATCAGTTAAAGTATTAATTATAATTATTTACTCACTAAATTTTTAAATAAGTGTAAAAACAGTTAAAAATATTTTAATGCCTATAAATAGCTAAAATATGCTTATAAATTATGAAAACGTAATATATTTGAATGTCAAGGATGAAAACTCATACACAAAAAAAATAAATAAATTATGATTAATAATAGAAAAATTTGAGCTTACTTACATACCGGGTGTTGCTCCCTCGAGTGGGACATAGGGAATCCATGTAAATTTTGAAGTGGTCCAATATTCTCCTAATTATTTTAGAAGAAAATATTATTAGGATTTTTTAAAGGGACCCAAAATTGTCCGTGTACAAATTTCAGCTCTTCTCAGTCCGCCAACTAAGAGATAAATGCTAAAATAAGTTACGAATCTCCTATCTTCTTACGCGCCCTGTATTATTAGAAGTTTATAATAAAATAAGAAAAACTATTTAACCTCTTAAATCTCGTTGTCCGATCAATATCCCTTTTTTAAATAATGAACTACTCAAATCAAGAAAAATCACTATTATAAAATGGTTTTATCCGGGGAAAAAAGTTATCGAAGAGTAGCGGACATGTGCAGCCTATTTTCCCAATAGGCCAATACCGTAAATCGACAATAGAACGGACGATAAAAAAATTTGAAACCACAGGCACAGTAATCAATAATTGCAAATGTGAAGAAATTCGACGTGAAAATCAGAGACAAATTGTACAAAACGAAGGGATTTAGACGTGATACTTTGTGTAGAGGAGGCCGAAGGAAACATTAGCACGGAAACTGGAGGCATTACTAGACAAGACCACACCACAATATCTCGAATTTTAAAAAGATGTAAATACACGGTTACAAGTACGAAAGACACCAAGAATTAAGAGACGGAGACGAAATACGACGACAAAATATTTGCTTTACTGACGAATGCACTGTTACATTGAACAACGAACCCAACATTCAAAATTCCGATACTGGAGTAACGAAAACCAAACGATTTGTTGAGACAAGGACTCAATATCCACAAAAATTAATGTTTTGGCGGGAATTTTCGGCCACCATATCCTTGGACCTTTTTTTCCCCTTTGACCGAAATTTGAATGCGGAGTACTTTCTGGAACTTTTAGAGGAACAAATTTTGCCTGCTTTGAACAACCCTTTTTGCCGTGAAAATCAAGAGATTTGGATCAAATGGATGGTGCCCAGCAAAAGTACCAGAGCTGTGCGCGGAAATACTTGAACAACGCATTTAATAACGACATCATAGGCCCGAACCACGCAATATCTTGGCCAGCCAGGTTCCGGATCTTTCCCCAAACGTTTTTTTTATGGGGACATTTAAAAACTAAGCTTTATACCAATAAAAATATGAAAATTCTAGACCAGCTAAGGAATGCTATATCCGCTGAATGTGCCAGAATATCGATGTACCAACTAGCCAACGTAAGAAATGAGTTTTATAATCGTTTGGGTTATTGTCTGGCAGTTAATGGAGGAATATTTGAGCATTTGATTAAATCCTGATATTTTCGTCATAAATTGATTTCTAAATGTAGACAAATTTGTTTTATTGTCTTGCGTAACTGTGAGTGCATGTGTTGGAATTAGCTGTAAACTAAAATGAAGTGCAAGGATTTTTTTGAAATTCCCGTATAAATTATTCAGTTTTGGCAATGACATTATAAATTAATGATCTAAATTGTCACTAATAAATCGATATGGTGTTTTTATTACTGATTTCTAGAGTACAGGGTGCATAATGAGATACTACGTTGCAAAGAGTATTTAAGCAGTTTACTCTTTATTGGTTGGTTGAAAAATGCTCAAATTTTCATTTTGGGTGGAACTTATTGTGCTCTTCAATAAATCCTAATAGATTTTTTTCTAAAATAATTAGGGGAGCCAATATTTTACTACTTCAAAATTTACATGGGATTCCCTATGTCCCGCTAGGAGCAACACCCGGTATATTTAATTATTAATATAAGTTTCCCGGTAAATCTTTGTAAAGTTGCTTCGAAGGCCCACCTAAGCCTTAAAGACTACGACACGGCTAAGTAAAAAAAAAAAACAAAATTTAAAGTAATAATCAACCCCATCACTGTTTAACTGGACCGCACCCGACTTGACAACCCCCACGCGCGATAATCGTTATTTGTTTTTTTTCTTTTTTTTTTATTTTATATTTGTTTAAACTTTGTTGTGTAATGTTGACATGTACGTATTTAATATCTAGTAAGCTTGAATGAAATTTATTTTCCTATTCGTCAAGTGTTCGGCGATCCCTTATGGGCGTGCAAGTGATACAAGTGCGCCTGTTTAGCATGCTCATGTTTAGTGTTTCCTTCAATGGTCCATAAGTAGAACGCACTTTAACAAAGACATAACACCCAATTACTGCCTTTTAGACAAGAGCTGGATTCGTTTAGCAAAATTACATCAATTCAGCTAACATTAATTTAGCTTAACAAATAAGTATGTACAGGGCCTGATTTAACCTTAACGCCGCCTCCCATTACCGAAATTTTACATAAAATTATATAGTTTCCATATACGATGTTAAAGTAAAACTTTTTTATCGACATATGGGAGAAATTTTATAGCAATGTCAAAAAAAATCGTCACACTTTTCCGGTTACGCTCGACCGTCACGGCTACCTTAAGCGAGTGTGGGTGAGCCAAGGAAGTTCAAGGGTGTATGGAAGCCCAATGCTATGGCCCATTCGATCAAAATATGTCCAGCTCAGTATGAAAATAACTGTCAGAGTTGGCCCGTCGATTTTGCGCACAACGAAATTCCACGAAACATTTTAATGTGTTGCCTACTTACACACTGATAAATCAGTGTGTAGTTAGGCAACACATAATACTTTATGAGAGCCGTATTAGTTTCGATTGTTTTGCTTTGTGTGATTATATTTTGTGGTTGCAGAAGTTTTTGGATTGATAAAACCTTCTTATTTTGAGTGATTAGTGTTTATTATATTGTGACTATAAATTTGTGTTTATTGTTGTTAGTTATATAATCGTAACAAAATGACTAGAGGTTGTATGGTTTGTCTTGCAAATTTAAAAATTCCGCATTTTTTCTTTATGAAGTATTTCTTGTTTGTTTGTTCCGTTTTTGGCTTTTCTTTCGAAATCGTTTGCCAGCTCTCCTTTCAGACAGCACGTTGCGGGCAACGTGAGCTTTCCCAGGCTTCGTCAGTGGAATTTCTGGATTGTCGGGCTCGAAACCCCGGAAATTCTGAAATTTTCACAAACTTAAATTTTACCAAAGATTTTCTTATCTTTGCAAGGCACAAAAATGGAAGTCCGACCAGGAACTGCTACCGGTATCACGCATAACCGCTTTCTGTCAGTACTGCTCCTTCCTGCTGAGCGTGCAACCATCTTTCGCCATTAGGAAAATTCCTCGTGCGTGGGGCTCTCAGAAAGAACAGGTATGAATCTTCGTTCACGGCGCTTAGCCCCAGAAGAAGGACTCCATCGTTTGGCGAGTTTCTCCTTGATCCCCGACGGTAAAGCTGTTGATACAGCGTCTTCAGCCGCCTTCGGAAAAACTATGTAGTTTCTTGTCGCGAGCACTTCACTAATCGGAGGTTAAACAGGAACTCTGACGTACTTTATATTTAAATTAGGTTCTTCTTATAAGACGTAACGTTAGGTAACCGAATAAATAATAATATATCAATTATGAATAATAGAAAATGAAAATTTCATAGAAATAGCAGTGAGAAAAGTAAGGCAATCTTAACTATCTTTTAGATGATTTCACAATGTTTGTGTATTTCTGTGGATTTATTAAAAAGAAATAAGATTTACATTTAGGTACTTTTTATTTCATTTAATAATTTAGTACATTCTTTAAAGGATCAAAATTATTAATTACTGGGCAGACCAGGCAAATTTTAATATATACAAGTCCCTCTAATTGAATGAAAGGGTAGTTAAAGTTCCTTTTTGCTTTTTCTGTTTTTGTTAAAAAGGAAATTAGATTTTGGTTTTTAACCTTACATTATCAACTTTTTAAGCTCGACATACTGTAGACACAAAAATTTTCAATGGATTAACGGTTACTGTTACAATGGATACCTAGGTAAAAAGGTTACTAAACATTTTTAACCACTGTTATTCTGTCTCATGAATGTTTTTTATTAGTGAAAAGTATATGCCTAAAGAAGCAGTTATAAAAATTTTTACTTTTTAATGTTAAAAACCACAATCTTGGGATTAGATTAAACCATTTTAAACTATTTCTTCTTTTTATCACAAAGTTGGTGAAAAATTACATGAAACTATCATACAATGTTTGAAATTTTTTTTTAAAAAAATCGTGTTTTTATTTATTTACAAAGATTTTTGGTAAAAATACAAAACTCAAAATATCGACCATTTAAATAGAAGGCTGTAAAATGGCTCCATCTATTCTTTTCATATTACATCAGATGATATAAAACCCAATATTACACAATAATTTTAAATATTCTATAGTAGTATGTTTAATAACCAACAATTTGTGCAAAAAATAAAAAAAACAGTAGATACTTGAATTTGACTTTTGGGTGATGTCAACTTTATAGATAGTAACAAAGAATTATGGAAGTCCGGCTCTGACCTACTATTCATTGCGCAAACCCCGCGGGGCCAATCCCCTATTCCGCTGCCCTGCACGCCTGGACAATTTTGTTCTACAGTATTGGGCTTCCATACACCTTTAAACTTCCTTGGGGTGAGGCGCACTCGATATCGCTGTAAATGTGTTATGTTTTTTTTAATAACCTTTAAACGGCTGTATAAAACCCATTTCAAGAACTAATTAACCTTAACCTCAAAAAAAACGTCGATCCCCCCAAACATTCCCAAAATTGGATTCATTCGAGAGATATCGTTGTCAAAATTTTGAAAAGTTTTTTTATATATTTAAACCACTTACACCTTTTAAAAATTTTGGGCAAATTCAGGGTCTTTCCCAGGAAGTTTCGTAAAAATAAAAGCATCCCGGGCGCCCCTCAAGACCCACCCGATCAATATATCGATATTTTATATTAAAATATATATATATATATATATATATATATATATATATTAAAATATATATATAAAAATTTTATATATATATATTGGACCACTTTACATCTTTAAAAATATCAGGAATTCAGAGACTCTTTGATTATTAGAAAAATTCCGTGAAAATTAAGGATGGACGCTCCCAAGACGACCAAAAATTATTATATAGATATTTATTATTTTATAGATATTTTGAGTTTTCTTATAATTGGGCCACTTCCCATCTTTTAAAATTTCTAAGCAAAATTAAGGAGGCTTTTTCCCTGTTACTGAAAAATTCCCTTTAAATTTATTGTAAAATTGAAAATAGCGGAAGTTACAGGGATCCTGTTGGGTTTTTCTAATTATATTTTTGGGTAAACCGTTTTGATTGTGTTGATTATAAAGATAAATAAAATTTTAACTGTCTTATTTTGAAACAAGATCTGCATAATTTTTAACCTAATTTATTACTATTTTTATTAGTTTTTTTTATAACTTTTGTATTTACAAAATTTAATTTTACATTTTTTTTTAAAGGGGAAAATCCAAAAAAATTATTTGGAATTATCAGTAACTGTGTTTTGAAATGGTGAAGGTGGATGATGTTTTACAAATAATTTTCACCTCATACATGTGTACACTAATTTCACACACACCACTTTTTTAATAAATCAAAGACTCATTTACAGCAAAAAATTAGGTTAAATACATTAACAACATTTTTTTTAAAAGGTCTTGAATTTAAGAAAATATATGATGAGGTTATGATGACATATGATAAAAAAAGAGACACGTATTCTCGTCCCATATGTTAAACGCGCCGATGGCGCCAGATACTACTGTGTCTCCAAAATTTAATTTTGCAGCTGTTAATTTATAAAATTTGAGACACTAAATTTTTTTAGTTGATAAAATTGCAAAGTGAAATAATTATAAAATGAAGATCACCTCGAAATCTAAAAAAATGGTCCTTACCACTTTTTCGAACACCAATATTTTCCAAAAAAACGACCATCGAAAAATCCATAACATTCCACACTGGATAGATGTTGTAGTTTTTTACCAAATTTCTGGTCCACGGGTTTGGAAATCCATTGTTGTTCGTCTGTTAGCTTTATTAAAAGAAAAAAATAGACACTTTAACTTTAAATGATGTGCATTAAAAAAACATTATTGGATAATGAATTTTTGATACACGTTTATTCTCCCAGTTTCTTAGAATTTCGAAAACGGCTAAAAATGCAGATGGGCAAAACAATTTTTATCAAAACGCAAGAAAAATAGTAAAGGGAAAATTTTTTCTGGGATCCTTAAACACTTGCTAAGGTCTCATTATAAAAAAGAAAGGTTAATAACAAACCATTTTTTTTAAATATCAATAAATTAATGAGTTACTCTCAAAATATTGTGAAGAAAAACTTTGACCGCTTTTTTTAATATTCTATAAAAATCAGAATAGCCCAAACTCATATGCAATGATAGGTACCGGTTTTCCCATTCCGATGAACTTTGAATGATTAAACAATGTACATTACTGCCCGAGTAATGGAACAATTCGTCCGCCCGCTTAAAAGGGGTCCATGAGGATAGGGGTTTAAAATAGAGGGCAGCTGAAATGAGGGGGACTTTTGGGTCCCGTTATTTTTGCAAACTATCGATTTTCTGAAAAATTATAAAACAATTTTGTAGATTACAAGGCGATCTTCATTTTTTTAAACAACTCTTCAATTCGCATATTTTGGAATATTAGGGGGAAATCCATTTTCGGGCCTTGAGGGGCTATTTTCAGCCCTTTACCACCGGTTAATGTTGATAAACTTTTTTCGCTCGAAAGAATTCTCGAACCTAAGAATTGCGCCACAAAGGAAAACTGTCAAGATTTATTTACAGCTTGTCCTTTATTTACTGGATTATTTAACCGCCTTCCAAATAAGACGGTTTAAACATGACATAATAGGACGCATTATGTAGACTTTTATAGATAACTTTTTCTTATACAATACAATTACTAACATTCTCAACATCCCAATCTAACATTAAAATAAACCTATATTAAGATTCCTCTTGCCGAATTCTTAAAAGCAACTTAGCCATGTTTTCGTAAATTGTAAATAAATAACGCGATGGGAACCAGGATGGAACATTGAGTGCCATGCCATAGGCGGTTGTTAACTAGGTTCTAATAATAGTGCCAATAAATTTCACCCTGGTACTTGTATCTACCGCAAAAAATTACTAAATAGGTTAAAAATGAAGAATTAACCAACGTTTATTGCAAGTGTCTAATTTTAACAATTTTATTAGGTAAAAAAATTTATATTTTTTTAAAAGTTTTTAACGTCATGCAGCGTAAAATAATTATCCTTTTTTTCTAGAGTGTATATTTACATTGGATAAAAAACATATTTTCCCAAAATTCTCAAGATTCAAAAATTTAAATTTTTTTATGTGTAAACATTGGGATAGGTCGCATAAAATCGATTGCAATTTTGGCTTAATCCATGTAAAAATACAAAAATCACTCAAAATTGAGTAAAGACATTCTTTAAAATCTAGGGATAACAAAAATATGTTTAAATTTAGATTTTTTAAATATGCGTAATAATAATACCATGATTTATATGGTATATATTCATTTAATCTATATTTCATGTAAATCAGTTTAATATGCCACTTGCTTGAGTTATTGAAAAATTGATTGAAATATACCTATTTTACATTAATCTACTGGTATTAATGCAGAATGGACCGAATAAATAAAAACAAAAAGTTTCACCCAAAAGTTTACAGACGCTTTTATTTACATAAATATTTGACAACGAAACGTTATAATAGTTGTTTTCCGGGTATAAATATTTACACTGATTTGACAGTGCAACAACCTTAAAACTTTTTGAAACAGACCAATTCATTTGCATCGTTGTAACTTACTTTCCCCGGGATATTATTTGTTTGCTTTAATCATACAAAATTTAAACTAGAAAGTCCACCAATAAAAATTTTTACCACAATAAATATTTTTGTTTATAAATATATAATTTGCATTCTGAATTTTTTGAATATTAAATTCGTGGACATCATTGCACGGTAAAACAAGCTGAATGATTTTCAGAATTACAAAAAGTATAGTATTTTTAAAACGTTACCGTAAGAAAGCATATTGTTTTTGTGTTTTCAAAGGTAACCTATGGTCAAAGACAACCTTTTTTGAATGTTTGACTGAGGATCTTTACAAAAAAATTAAAAAATTGTTTTTAAAATATATTACTGAAAATTCTATTTGGCCAATTACTGTTTTATTTCTTTTATAACAAACTCTAAAAGATACCGGGTTTTTTTTGATTAACGATAATATTGGTTTAGACACTTTTTTACGAAAAAAGGAATTTGCATGTTAATATATTTTTTATTTTATTTAATATTAAGTTTTTATTATATTTTTAAAAATAAGGTTTTTTTTTTATTTTTTTTTATTTTTTTAAAACCCAAATTTTAAAATTTTAAAATTTCCAACAGTCTATTTCATTAACAGGGATATAGGGGTATTTGACAAAGAGTGTTAAAGGTTAGGGCATTTAGTTTTTTAAATAAATATTTTTTTTATTTTTAAAATTGGGTTTTCGCCGAAGATGTTAGATGGCTGTAAGTGTACCCAGCGCTAAGTCCACCTCTATATCTATCTCTTTTGCTTCTTATTGTAATAGCCAAGCTGTGGTGCTGGCGGCCGATAGAATAACCCAGAATAGAACACCGGATTTGTGTAGTCTACGACGTTTTTATTTTGCCTCTAATATTGGACTCCCAGAATATCGGATTTGAGTTGTAAATTAATAGATTCTGAAAATATGAATGGTTTGTCAATTTCGTCTGTATAATACCCCCAAATTTATAAAAAAAAGGATGTTTACATATCCATATTTTTAACTTATTTTTTTTTTCTATTTTAAACTTAATTTAAAAAGGAAACGTTGAAATATTTGTTTTAATTTTGTCAAGTAATATAAAATAAATTAAATATTATTATATATATATATATATATATATATATATATATATATATATATATATATATATATATATATATATATATATACATATATATATATATATATATATATATATATATATATATATATATATATATATATATATATATAATAATAATAATAATGACAATAATAGCAGTGACATGCATAGTGGGCGTATTTGGTACCATCATTTATTATTTGCTAGAATAGATGTACTATACTTCATACTAATAGAAAAACTAATTACCTACTATTAAAATTATCTTTAAAGAAATCTTGTTAATAATTATTATTAAAATAATTGTACATCTACACTTATTATTAACAATATTTGCTTTGTATATTAGACTGTTGTTTAGAAACAAAATGGAATTTTAGCAATTTATTATATTATTATTAATTCCACTGTAGGTTGTAATAACTAATAACTAATAACAGTGTGTAATCTAGAAAATGGTAAGAGATGCTTATGAATGCTTATTTGCCTATTTTGAGGCCTATAAGTAACAGCTAACAGGTTTTATTTAAAGCCTGAGTATTAATTTAAAAAAATACTCAGACACTATAAAGGGACCCTTGAGTAAAATTTTATATGTTTGCTCCCAAAGAAGTCAGTAATTCCAAAAATGCTTAAAATTAAACTGTAAAATAAATGCAAACCAAGCTAAATGATGAGCATTTGAAGTCGTTGCTGATAATTTTTCAACTTGTAAACTTGATCCACAACTGCTAACAATTGTTAGTGAAAAGCTACAGCTACATAGAGATGCTTGGTAAATATATATGACAGTGTCGTCACAGTCATAATGAAAATGACGGTCATGTCATTTTATTTTTATGACACCCTTGTCATTTATTTTTGTCAATTTAGATTCGTGACGGTCAAAAAAAATAAATGACTGTCATTAAAATATATGACAGTCACAAAAAACATCAGCCGACTCGCATGCTGGTAACTATGGTGACACCGAAGAAGACCTTTAGCTATGTTTTTTTATGTTTAAAGTTTTAATTTATTAGAATTTAATAATACGTTTTTATTTTGCTGTTTAAAAGTTTTTAGGTAATTTTATTAGTTGTGTTTATTTAGTTATTTTGTTTTAAAATAAGAGTTTATTTTTATTTTTGCCTAATATTTGGGTTTTTTCAATTTTTCTAATAAATTATATGAATTGAATGCATTATTTGTTTTAACCGCACCTGTTTGACGGTTTTATATCACACTAAGAACACAGAAATTAAAATGACCATAAATGACAATAAATGACAAAAACTGAGCATAAATGACTGTCACATGTCACATAAATAAATGACCGTTATTTTACATCTAACTACAAACAGTTTTGATATAATTTTTTTTAAGTAAAACTATTTTATTGATGTATGATGATGACTTTAGGCATTTTTAACGAAAAAGACTTTACTAAAATTAGATTTTCTATACTATTCAAAACGATTTCGACCGGTAGATTTTGAGAAATCCCAAAAATAAAATTTTCAAAAATATGTTTTTCTTAATAACTTTTAAACGGTTGTACCGACCGATCCCAAAAATTAATTAACCTCAAAAAAACGGCCCATTAATCCTATACTTTATAAATTATTATACCTATGTGTGTTATTTATTGTAAGATTTTAGGATAACTTTCATATTATTAATTTGAGTATAAATATTTCATTTCGTTTTGTTTGACCTTTGTTTTTTATTGGTCATTTAAAAAAAACCTTTTTTTTAATTATTTTATACGATTGGCTTACATTGTAAATTTTACATGCAAACAAATTAAACTGTGGCGGGGAGGATACCCACCAGGGTTGTTGGTTTTTGGCCCCGGACCGTAGTGTGGAGCCCTGTGACGTAATATTTATTTAGTAAAATTTTAAACGGAATTACTAAATTATTATCAAAAATCTACACACTTGTTATTTTAATTTTTAAAAAGAAAGTATAGCCAAAAAATTTTTTTTTCAAAAATTTTCAGGTGAAATACTTTACATAATATAATATTAATAATTTTTACACACAAGTAAACATATGAGTAATTTAATTAAATAAAATATTTATACATTGATGACTTACTGGTTAAAGTGCTAAAATTTTTGTTGATTAAAAGAGTAAATAATTTTTAATCCCAATATGTTTTATTAAACGGAATTTACATTTATGAGTACTAGGATCCGAGTTACCCTTTTCGGACTGATCTCGGAGGTGTAAACGGCTACTTTATACACCAGAGATTCAGTAACTTGAGGTAACTTGGATCTGCTTTACATCCCAGTAGCAAGTATTGTTAAAAAATCAAAGGATATCTATAAATCTTCTTCTTTAATTTTTTTAAAACAAAAAGATCGCAATATCTGACCTTTTGGAAGTTTTTTTACAAGTGTAAAAAAATTTTAAAGCTACACAATAATAAACTCTTTTTTTTTTTTAAAACCCCCAATTATAACATTTAAAAAAAAAAAAAAACAAATAATTTTGAAAATGTGAACGACTTATAAAAATTGCCATTTAAAATTAGAAAAATAAGGGAAAGAAAAATAAAATTAATAAAAATAAAAAAATTTAATTATAAAAATCAATATTTGATTATTTTAAAAACGTATTTTTCCGTTAAAAACATTTTTGAACTAGATTGGGGAGTAATCCCAAAAAAAATTTTTACAACCCCTATTCAATTTTACAATAAGCATTGCACGTAACGTTTCAACTGTATGTGATGGTTTCCGATGTTCAGAAGGCATTTATCAACCAAAATAATTATTCTGTATGATGCGTTTTATCCATAAATTACGGTTGGCCGCCTTAATCATAAGCAGATCTAGAAAATCTACATATTGATATAATTTTGTATACACTATAATCATATTTGGGCGTTGAACCAATTATAACCAAAAGAACTTGGTATTTACCACCGCATATAGGCCGGTACGGTTAACTTTGGTTATGACGTTTTATTTATCTAATTTATGTCAAAGTTATCACCAAATTCCGTCATTTAAAACCAATTCTTACCGCGGTTAATACCGTTGAAATTTCGGCAGTTCGTCTGAATTCGATGTATGTTTAATTTGCCGATGTTTTTCTTCGGTTATTATATCTAATGTTTATTTATAAGTTTTTGTCTGGTATTTTAATTTTGGAAACGACTAACGGCACCTTTTAAAAATATTGCTTGGCGGATTAAGTTTAACTTTAAATCAAAATTTATTTTTAATAAAAAGGCACAAGTATACAGGCTGCTGCGAAGAAAAAAAAATTTGAGCATTCTGCGAAAACTCCCCTTTAAACCCGGAAAACCTCTATCCCAATAT
>JAHBCN010001909.1:0-103818 GCA_019359885.1 Listronotus oregonensis
GTTGTGTAGTTAGTTGCCGACTAACGGGCGTCTCAATATTGTTTATTACGTTAGATTATAGAAAAATCCCAAACAATTTATAATGTATTACAATGTTCGTTAAAAAAATAAATAAATACTAAAATTAAATCGTTTATCAAATCATCACCAATACAAAATATTATTAAAACTAGTTATTTATGCAAAAAAGTGTGTAAAGTTAGTATTTTTTTTACGCACGGACCGCTTCGCTATATTCAATTTTTTATTAGGAATCGATGTTTCATGAAATATATATCAGAAATTAAAAACCTTAAATATCCAATTAGCATATTAATATACCCAGTGTCATAAACTATGTTTGATAATGAAATGATTATAATAATAACTTGGCAAAAAATGTTTGAATTATACGGTGTTCACTTTACGCAATAGTGTGTAATGTGAATTACTGGACCTTTTTCGTTATACCCACCCCACAGAAATCGTATAAAAACATGTCAAATTGACAAAAAAGTACACTTTCAGTGATTGATTACCTCTAAAATATAATTGGGGAAAATGAAAAGTCCCTTTATCTAACCAGAACTAACCATGACCGCCCTTTTTGGCCAATTCCCGTGGGGCCAGAGAGGGCGGTCATGGTTAGTTCTGGTTAGTTAAAGCGGCTTTTTATTTTCTCCAATTATATTTCAGGCGTAATAAGTCACTAAAAGTATACCTACAAATTTAAAATAAAAAACCATTCCTCTCCCATCAATAACATTGGCTGGGATCGCAGTATTATCTCCACAATTGAATCAATTATTAGAAAAAATCGTTGATGGAACTTTACTTATTTATAATTTTATCGAAGCCCATAATTGTACGCAATTAAAAAGGTGGCTCAAATGTCATGAACGTCCACAAAAAGGAAAAAAAACCAGTTGATTGAGAGGTTAGACATCGTTACTTGTTTACTATACAAATAATATCTATAATTTTATTGTAATTAATGATTTAAATCGATTTTCATTACTTACTAAAATATAATTATCAACAAAAATATTATTATAGCGTGTATCACTCTTACATGCTCCATAACAACACCGCTTCGTTGTTTCTTTTCGTACAGATATCATAATAATAATCGATTAAAGAAATTTATTTGCTAATTGAGGTACTTTTTTCTTTATTTTCGTATTTTTTTTTTTCAATAACTATGCTTTCTATACTATATTTTATTTTCATTATGTGTTAACCAGGTACTTCAACAGGCTTGTTTACAAAAAACAGTACGAAAAATATGGCCGATACTGACGCATGCGCACAAAAAAAAATTGCGATGAAAAGGCCTTAGGCCTTTTCATCATGTGACAAGCGCAAGCGCAGTCGCCATGTTAAAAAAGCGGCAATTCAAAAGTTTCGTACTGTTTTGATCGACAATGGCTGGGAATGCAGTATTATCTCCCCAATTAAATCATTTACTGTAAAAAATCGTTGATGGTGCTTCACTGATTTATAATTCAGTTGAAGCCCATAATTGTACGCAATTAAAAAGGTAGCTTAAATGTCATGGACATGGTCTTTAAAAAGGAAAAAGAAGTGAGCTGATTGAGAGGTTAGGCATCATTACTTCTTTACTATACAAAAAGTATCTATAATTTTATTCTAATTAGGCCTACCACATATATACAATTGTTATATTGATTAAATTGTATTGTATTTAAATGATTTATAGCGTGTATCACTCTTACATACTTCATAACAACACCGCTTCTTCGTTCCTTTTCGTACTGATATCATTATAATAATCGATTAAAAAACATATTTGCTAATTATTTTTTTTTCTTTATTTTCGTATTTCTTTTCTTCAATAATATACAATATACAATATATACTTTCTTTAGTATTTTTTTATTTTAATTATGTGTTTACAGGCCATTTAACATGCTTGTTTACAAAAAACAGTACGAAAAAATGGCTGATACTGACGCATGCGCACAAAAAAAATTGTGATGAAAAGGCCTATAAAAATCTAATGGTAAAAGCGAAAACAATTTAAGTTATCCTTAATTTTGAGTGCTTCTTAATCAAGATCTAGTTAAGATACTCTTGGGGCAACCGGCCATAAGTCGGGTGAACGGAGACGCCAAGTATCTTAATATAATAGCATTGTTTGCCGGACAATCATCTTGTTGAAAATATGTTTCTTCTAATCTATCTAAAGGTTTATCATCAAGTAATTTTTCTAAATATAAGTTAATTATTTGTAGATAGCTCTCTAGCCTTTAAATTATCCCACACAAATCTATATTCTTTAATAAAACAGCTTAAAATTATGTATTGATTTTCATCAGATCAATAATAATTGTTATGTCACTACTTAAAAAATAAACTAAGTATTTAATTAATGCCACTTTTATAAGATATAAACATTTTTGGTTTTTTGTTTTTCAAAGCCTCCTAATCTATATCGAAGTTTAAAGAATATATAATATATTAGTTGTTTCACTGCTTTCGAAAGCCCGGAAGTTCGGAGATCAAAAGGATACCGCACACACGTGCGGTCTGTCGTGCATCTCCAGCGTTGCGAGGGACTTATAAAATAAATTAGTTAGTGCCTTTGAAATATCGGGCAAAGGCGAACTGCAGACCAAAAATTCTTGGAATAAATTTAATTTCATCTAGCCATGGCAGAATTGTGGTATAAACGAAAAAGTTTACTGTTTCTACTTTTAGTAATTTATCACATCTGAAATATAATTGGCGAAAATAAAAAGCCGCATTAACTAACCGGAACTACCCATGACCGACCAGAACTAAGGGCTTTTGAATTTGTCTAAATTATCCTTACGTAGAAGTTATTAACAAAATTTTAATAATTTTCAATATGGTTTTTATCACGTCTGAAATATAATTGGAGAAAATAAAAAGCCGCTTTAACTAACCAGAACAAACCATAACCAATCAGAACTAAGGGCTTTTGAATTTGTCTAAATTATCCCTTCGTATAAATTATAAACAAAATTTTAATAATTTATATAATTGGGGAAAATAAAAAGCCGCTTTAAGTTAAAGATATTTATTTTTTTGATAAACATAAAAGTTATTAATACATTTGACAAATGTAAAATACAATCATATTTAATTAACAACCTATTATTTATCCGTACGTAGAAGTAATTAACAAAATTTTAATATTTTTATATGGTTTTTCCATTTCATCCTGTTTGGTTCAAATTTTATTACTGTCCAACCCTTATTTTTGGTCTGCAATTAGGCTATTATTTTCACCTACCTAATGACTTGGTCCGCAATCGGCCTAGTCTCGAAATATTCATATAGTAGGGGTTTTTAAAAAGAATGATTACTTATTAAAGAAGAAAAAAATATTTAGAAACAACACAGTTTTAACTAAATTTAATCGCCTTAGACCTAGATAATTTGACGCGTTGAACAGATAATCGCAGTCATTACTTTCATGCTTCAGCGCACCTAGCTTTAGTAAAAATACCCGTATAGTCATGTTACTTATTTAGTATATATTTGAAGACGGCTGGAGATACTTGTCAGTGAAACGTTTTTTTTTTAATAAATTAAGACAATGCAAGTTTAAGAAACATGTTTAATTCAATATGTGAGGAAAAAAAGTTACAAAATTTACGCAAAAAATCGGAGAAAAATTCACTTAAATTTAGCAAAAAAATTATTTAAATTTCACTGGAAACCCAAAACTCTTTCCGAAGTCTATGAGGCGTAAATCTATCTGCGTTGCGATACAATTAGAAATTGTTTTTTATTAATATAAAAGTTAAAAAGTTTAAAGTCAAATTTAGAAATCATTTACAGTTTTTTAGGACACCCCCTATCACTCGTCAGTCCTGTGATGCTCAGTATAAATTATTGACAAATTATATTACCAATATGTTCTAGATGTTACTTTTTATGCAGCTAATTTCCTACAATACCATTCAATAAATCACTTCCATAAACACTACTTCAGCTAACGTTTGCCGTGGTACAGTTCTTTATTTCACTTTAATTACACCTTGCCTTTAAACTTTGCGTATAATGTGTCAATCTAAAATTGATACCGAGAAACATTTAAGGTAGCTCTACTAGCTAAGAGAAATGTACACTTTCGTACAAAACTATAGAAAACAATTACTATTTTTTTATAAACTACCTAATAGAACATTTCGGCGATTGCCCTGAATGCTAGAGAATTTGTACGTTGTCGTTAACAATAGAGAAAAACCTTCCAGCCACATGTCCTATTCCAACCGCTTAGATGACTGTACTAGTCGTAAGAAATAGAAATAAACTTTCAGACAATGGTTCACTGACAGAGCTTAATATCTTACTACCTTTAAAACCTTTACGCGCGTGATTCGAGCTCTTTCGACGCTCCTACCCCTTTCCACGACTGCCCGACTCTTTCGTGTCTACCGAAAGGCCCGAGCTCTCATTGGATGCGTCGACTCGCTTTGTCATTACAAGTTCACGAAAGCATGTCGATGCGTTAGCGTTGCATACCGACGTGCGGTTTCCTATGTTTTGCTATTTTTAGATTGGTAAAAAGGAATTTTCAAGAATTATTTCAATTTATTAAGGCGGTGTTATCACGATTATAAGGGAAACTTACTGTTTAAAAAATAAATTTTATTAAAATTTAGAAGTAAATGTTAGCGTACGTTTGGCTATGGAAAAATAGCATTCATGTTGCTAGATGTGTTTCTGCAAAAGTTGATGTGCTTAATATTTTGATAAATAAGGGGGAGTTCATTAATTACGTGAGGCTATTTTGGCGTTTTTCGACCTCCCCTCTTCCCATGGTGAGATATAGTAAGATTTGGCTCGACTTACCCTCTCCCTAATCTCGCGTGAGATTTTTCAAAATGTGTATTTTATTGTATATACGTTAATCTGTGCGTTGAATTTATTAAAAAAAAACGTAATTTGCTTAATTATTTTTATTTAAGACTAGTATCTAAAACTACTAAAACGAAGTCTAGGATCACAGTAAGAAAAAATCATTGTGTAAGATAAGCTTAAGCTTATTGTATTAGCTTGTATAATTATTGGGCGCCCCCAAAGCTCTGCTAAGGATAAGAGATGGATTTTGTTTAACTTTTGACATTTTCATCAGCGCGCTTTTATAACCTGGAAATAATATTTTAATAACGTTTAACTTAATTGAAATTATTATTCTATATCTTTAATTTTACAATCTACCTTACTGTCAAATACGCCTGTGGGAAGTATCAAGATGATGAATCTTAACCGCTATTTCAGCACCAATATTACTGTTTTTTTTTAAACCTACCTTAACTATGTATATTTTTACATTTAGTTTTTAAGATAATCGAATGTTTATTTTAAGAAAGAAATCAATCAAGTTTTACCGAGTCAAGTACTTCTGAATCAGTTATGTTAAATAAAACAAAGTAAAACAATTGCATAAGAATTTCATTAAGTTGGTTCTCTATTTTTTATTATGTGGATTAAAGTTAATAATTACTGTCATTTCGTCGACTTAGTAACAACAATGTATAGTCCGTATATTCCGAAATAATCGATTGATATAGATTTTTAAAATCCAAAATGATAGATTCAAATACCGACAACTTCGTGTTAAGCTGAAAGAGTGGCGATACAAATAATAATTAAAACCTTTTTTCACAGTATTTTATGAAATCCCAGAATAGAATACACTTTTTTAAACACATTTACCCAAAGTTTATTACAATATTAATGGCGTTTATTTTTTCAGGAAATGATGGCACCTTGCTTGCAGCTTTTGCCGGCATAGGTGCCGTTCTATTAGTGTTCCTGCTCTATATCAAAAATAAGGGATGGTGGTGGGGTACAGTAAGAGGAGTGACCCTTACTTGCTGTGATGAGGCTTGTCCTCCTGTAGTTTCTAGAACAGTGCCGAATCCCCTGGTTTCCCATGTTACCAGTGTAACTACTCATTCTTCCAGAAACAAACTGGGTAAGATTTATTATTTTTTTAAATTTGGGTGTAAAATTATTTTTTGGATAAATTTGATAGTGTTTGATTCTCTTATTTTTGTTTTTGAGTGCTACATAAAATTTAATACATAACGGAGTCATAAATATATAAGAAAAGTGACTTTTGTTGTTGTGCCTGTTTTTGTCTAAGTTTCAATAAACTTGCTGATTAAAATGCAAAAAAACTACATAACTCCAAAAGTAATCCTATTTGTATCAGATTATTTTCAAAAAAACTAACATATTGCAAAAAAATATATACAAACTTTTTTCTTTAGCTTAACACTAAAACGTGTTAAAAATCATAATCCGCTATTAATAAGGATAACCACTCCTTATTTGGGACAAAAAATCATGAATATTTAATTACTGCTTACATGTGAACACCATGAAAATCTCAGTTTTTTTGTTGGGCATTTTCTTAAAAATAAATTATGTTACTTTTATTCCTGGGTGACGATATGTTATTTTGGCACAGCAAACGCGCCTTTTTTATTAATCAAAACATTGTTATTTAGCAAATATAATATTTATTTTGATATTTAAGGAAAAGATGTTTTCCAAATATAATAAAACTTTTAAGTTCATATTTAAAATAATGAACTTAAGATTGATATTTAAGGAGGGAAACTTCGGATTTTAAAATACTTAAATAATATCATCAGCTGATGCACAAGAAAGTCATTTGTTTCTAGTAATGTCTAAAAATAACCCAAAAAAAAAAAATGAAAATCAAAATTATTGTTTTTTTTGTTCCTTGTTCTCGAAACTATTTAAATTGTTTTAAATTTTTAAAATATCCAATTTAGACAGTGCCAATTTATAAAATACGCATAACAGAGGGAGAGATATTGTTTAGTGTGACAAAATGTGATAAGAGGAGACGACGGGGCCTAAGAAAACGTAACGGTCGCAGTTCGTAGAAGAACTCTTCATTATTTTTTTTTTTTATATTTTAATTTTAATTTTCTCTTACGATAGAAAGTCATTTGTATTAAGTGTGTACATATACAGAGTATTTTAATGTATACATTGTCGTTACAATAGCTTAATACAAGCAATTATATTTACTTTTGTTTGTTTCGGCACCGGAAGTAGTAGTACGGTTGAAAGCAACCAACTATTTATAGGGGGAGGAAACCAGCTTTTGTGACGTAATATTTATAGGGGGGTCGCAAAGAGTGTGACGCGGTGTGACGAAGGGGGAAGGGGGTCAAAAATGATGACGTAGTTTTTGAACGGCCCCTTATTTCGGGATCGTACACATCCAATAAATAATTGACTTCTTGGATTTTCCAATGTAAGCTAAAACTTACGCAAATACCTCACAAAAATTGTTAATACTAAAATAATAATTACTTATACTAAAATTAAATCACAAAATTGATTTAATTTGACCTTTGTGTGCTTTTTACATATTTTTTTCTAAACATTTTAATTTTACAAAAAATATTTCATACCAATTTCAATTATATTAGATCACTGTTTTTTTCAGTAAATATGTATTTTAGTTTTGCTTTTAAGAATAAGCCTGTGTTCGGAATCAAAATTTCTGCCAACTCATTTTTATACTAAATTTGGTTTTGATAATTTTAGCCTCTAAAAATAGGTACCGTTATATTATATTATGCGTCAAGGATAACGCAGTCGTTATGAATTAAATATGCAGTTTCCCAACGTAAATATTTTCATTAGGTTTGTTTCGACTCATGGTGTTTGTACCTCCGTGAAATGGATAACGCAGTCGTTATGAATTAAATATGCAGTTTCCCAACATAAATATTTTCATTAGGTTTGTTTTGACCCACGGTTTTTGTACTTCCGTGAGGTGGATTCGAAACTGTTAGAATCGATTAAACGCGTAAGTGTCGACTTTGCACGGTTTTATGTCAGTACAAAAACGACGAAGTTGGAACGCGCAAACGGTTACTGCTTTTCTTTGGGATCAAAATGACTGTTCGGAAACGGTCCATAAACGATCACAAGTTTGGCTGGGACAGTAAATGGATCGTGTAATACATCTCTTTACCCATCGGTTGGAATGGGTTTATTTGACTGGGCTTGCGCATGATCGTACAATAAACGGTGATTTGCAGGGTTGGAAAAAAAGTAAAATCTTGAATTAGATCTGGTTAACTTTAAAAAAAATAGTTATGTAGGTACAGTTTAGGCAAAGTATTTTGATGTAATAATATGATTTTATTATTTTATCTAGTAATTAAAATGGGTATAATTATACTTATATTAATCGCTTACTTTATTGACTATTACGTAAAAACTACGTATAATCTAAATTTCACGGAGAAAACGCCCCTACAATGATTTATTGTTTTGGTGATCTTGTCAGGAAAATTCTCGGGGATGTCGTCCATGTCCAGGTTCCGCAGCACCAGGTGTCCGGCGGGTTTTCGCTCACGCCACATTTGAATTCAGCGACCCAAAAAACCCCCGGCGCCAAGTTTCTCTTCTTCCCAGCGTAAATTTTGGGAGAGTCCCACGAAGATGACGTTCAGGGCCAGGTTACGATGCACCAGGTGTTCGGGGGTCGTTTCCACCATGAAATTCGGATTCGGCGCCCCAAAAAAACCTCCATAACGATATCCGGTTTGTCTTTTTCGATTATGTGAGGAAAACCCTCGGGAATGACGTCCACGTCCAGGTTCCGGAGCATAAGGTGTCTGGGGGATGTTCGCCCATGCGATATATGAATTCAGTGACCCAGAAAACCACCGGGCGCCAAGTTTCTCTTCTTCCCCGCGTTCATCGGCGTTCCTGAGCTCCAGATTGACTGTGGGTCAATTTGAATATCATAATCGTGATCAGCGACCTCGAAAACCCCTGAAAAGCCGATTTGGGCCAGTTTTGACTCATATTTACAAAGTTATTAAATCTTCCAAAAGCCGTCTCAAAAAAATGCATTTTTTGAATGCATTTTTAGCTGCAGCAATGCAATTTGCGGTTTGTATGAGTCACAAAGTAGGTACATTTTTAACAAAAAAATTTTGGAAGCGAATGCAAAAATCAGCATTTTGATCTATCTTAGTGCAAAAAATTCCGAACTTTTGGCCTTTTTAGTGCTTCATTGCCTCGACTACGTGAGAACAGACCAGATGACCCCCAATACTTATTTAACAAAAACTGCGAGGCAAAAATTCTGATGGATACAAAACTGAGCAGGGAACTGGAGCGGGCCTGTATAGTGAAATGAGGAACTCACAATTCTCCATTCCGCGAAGAACACACAGTTCTGTATTTCAAACGGAAATATATGCTTGTATGCAAAAGAAAACAACGGAAGGGGTTTTAAAAACAAGCAGATCTGCCTAATAATTCCTGGGAGAACGCAACAGGGTAACTTTTCTGTAGATACGAGGACATTCGGGAATAGAATAAGGCAAAAAAAGACAGGGATCATCCACTTTATACTTTACACCAGAACCTTTGTATTAGTTCAGTTTAATTAATACACCTAATAATTTCTAGAAGCCAAATGGCTGCCGAAAGTTCTGTGAATAAGTTTATTAAACGTTGTGATGTGATAGAAAATTGGTATTTTCTTTTTAGTTGCCTTAAATAATTTTGCTGAAAAAATGTTTCAATGACACCCTGTATTTCTAACACTACTGGACTAGTCAAGTTGATAAATATAACAAAAGCCTTAGAATTAAAAGTACTTTTTGGTTTCAGTAATTTAAAAGTACAATCAAGTAGTATCTTCTTGGCATTCATTCATTTTTGTTTCGAAATAATGCGGTTTATTTGCCAACCTACGTTTGCAATATTGTACCATTCCTACTTCTTTCGAAGAAATTGGCATTACAATTTGTAAGGAAATGCCCTACGTATCAAGAAGAAAAAAGTCTGTTAATGCAAAATATAAGCCATAAAAAATTAACAAAAATATTTTAATAAAGTATTTAAATAAAACATAATTCGTCAACTTATTATTACAGACGCAATTTCTTATCAGATCAGTTTTTCCTGTTTGCTTCCCATCATATTCGAGTGACCTTGGTGTAAATTATTAAGAGAAATCGTTACCTTCGTTAAATAACTCCTTTTTTTAAATCAATATCCTTTTCGTGCCAAAGTCAAGTTTTCCAAACCCTCAAAAGTAATGAGTAAGTTAGTTCAATTTCTGCTGAATGGCAGGCTACAGTTTTTATTGACATGGAATAATTTGTGTTTGAACTGCGGTAAGTACGAGATACATTTAATATACATGTTGGCCAAATAAGATATTTCCTTGTCATTGTCAATCCATTGTTTTGGATTAAATGTATATTTTTTAACTACTTACGGTCTGTCTAAAAACCAAGGTTTTTATGGCTTTATTCTATTATTATTATTATTTCTCCAAAACAGTTCATTAGATACAGGAGGTAATAAAACTTAGAAAAAATAGTAGATTTGTTAAATATCTTACAAACCGTCTAAGATGAGATTCATGAGAACTTAAGTAAACAAGTTTAAAATAAAAAAAGCTGAAAATTTAATGTAAAAAAATATTGCATTGAGAGTTCTAATATATTTATTTGTCAACCCATTAAGTCTCTTAAATTAAACTAAAATTTTAGTTTTCGGCATATATGTATGTGCATAGTGTAGTAGCATAAACAATTTGGCATAATTTATAGTTTAGTATTGCATACGGTGGCCTAGCGGTGGCAGAGTAAAATGTTTTAGTGAAATATTTTTTGTGTCGTCTGGTATATAATTTATAATAATGGCGTAGTAAAATAAAAGTATTTTTTTTAAAAGACGATATTAAAAAGTTTTTAAAAGTTGCATCCGGTAAGGTGTATCTTATTTAATGCTTTTGCTCTTTAAAAACAAACCTATTTCAGCTAACACGATTAGTTTAATTTTATTGTTTTTGTATAATTGCATCATTAAATAATTACTTTTTATATAAGAAAAAAAATAAATCCTGGAATTTTGGACATTCTTAAGGTACAAGCGAAAAAATATTTGCAAAACTTAGTTCTATTCCCATTGTAATTAATCGCACAGTGTGTAAGTTTTACATAGAGTAATGTGGGGCAACTGTATGCAATTTTTAGTAAATTGCTTCCAGAATAAAAGTTTTAGTTTATTGAAAAAAAACAACGTTCTAATGTAATAAAACTGTTAACAATAGCAAAACATAAACTTTTAATTCTAATAATAATTGATTTTTTCAACCTTTTCATCAACAAGGGAAATTCGGATACTTACCCGCATCGGTGAGAAAGTGTCCGCACGCCTTTGTTTAGGTGTACGCAACCACGACGTGTAGATACGTACTTCGGCAACTTAATCGACACATAGAACACAAGTAAATATGCAAGTCTCGTAACTGGTGCTGGCTTCGTGCCACCAAAACCAAATTTTACCCTCAATCCACACTTCAGCTGTATCTCCGTACTTTTCTTGACATAATATACAACAGTACTCTTGTTTTGAGATTTATTTTTCTTATTTTTTGTAGTTTTATCATTTCTGATATTTCTCCTTTGGCTTGCTTCTGGTTTCCATGTTCAGCTTTGGTTTTCTAGTTTTCTTAGATTTTTTGTCGATTTCTTTTTGTTTCTCTTCTAACATATTTTTAAACGGACCATTAGTGATTATTTCCGACTTGCTAGCATTTTTCATGCCTGAATGAAATGATTAGAGAATATGAGACTCTTAAGTATTCGAAATGTTACAAAGAATAGAAGGCGAAATAATTTGTTGTTCCTGAAATTTATTTATCTTGTCCATTGAATCAGAAAGGGCGTGTAATTGTTCATTGCTTTTATTTATTTTAGCTGCAGTTTCGATAATATGTTTTTCAGGTAATGGTGAACTTCGTTGGTGATGCATTTCAACAACAGTCGAAATAATGTGTTATTCAGGTAGTGGTGAACTTGGATGATGATGCACACACAGCAACAGTCGAAATTTTATTACTCTTAATTGCTTGTATTTCTGCTAAATGGGCAGACGCAAAAGTAATTGATTCCTGTGCAACAGGTGCAATTAAAACTGCTTGATGGCTTTGCATCCCTTGACTTCTTCTGCAGATGCAAGACCTTAGAGTAGGTGGATTTTGAGACACAGCATCAGCAAATGGACAAAAAATATCCGTAACTGAGGATGGGGCAAAGTCTGCTTCTGTAAACAGGTTCTTGTCGAGGAAATATATTTCAGCGACATTTTTTTTATTAATCATGCAAATTTACAATCAGTTTCCATAGAACTATTAGTAAATGTTATGAGCGTATATTACATGAGGGAGAAGTTGCCCAGTGACAACTCTCCTTTGGTAAGTTACATAATATTATATAATAACTAGTCTAACAAGTCTGTTGCCCAGAGTTTCCTCAGTCTTCTTACAACCTCCGGGGGAGTGTATAGCTGCCTTGCTTCAGCATTAGGATGGTCTGGTAATTTATTTATTTTATTTTATTTATTCTTGTAAGGGATACAAACAGGTAAACACCCACTGGAGTATCCACAAAATTAAATATAAATATTACAATATGAAATATAAGTAACTATAATATAAAAGATGTGAAAGGTTATTTACCAATTAAAGCAAACTTAAAATTAATTAAATTAAAGATACTGCACTTAATTCAAATATACAAGCAAGCAACAATAAATATAACTTTAAAAAATTTAAATTATCAAATCATCAACAACCACAAAAGACACATTAGGAAAGTTAAAGTAAAGCTACTGTTCTTAATTATTTTTTTTAAATATGTTTTATCTGTGTTAATGACATTGAAAAGAAATCAACTTTCTTACAAAGACTATTGCTGTGTCTTACTACTCGGCAAAGAGGAGAATTCTGAGCCGAATATGTTCGCCTAAATGGCAGATTAAACAATTCGTTTGTTCTCAGAGGCCTCTGAGGGACATTAATGTAAATCTGTTCGAGAATTTCTGGGCTTTGTATTATGTTATTAAAAATCTTAAATAAAAATAGTATATCAGAGATGGTTCTTCTATCCGTCAGAGACATAAGACGAAAATGACTCCGAGCCTGAGAAATATCGTTGTTTTTAATTAAAAATGCCTGTTTGAACGAAAGATATTTTAAAAATCTGTTCTGGATTCGTTCCAAACGATCAATGTACGTTATTTGCTGTGGACTCCAAACAACACTGGCAAAGTTTAATTTACTTAGAACAAAACAGTTGTACAAACAAATAATTGGTTTAGCATCCTTAAAATGTTTACATTTTCTTGTAACATAACCCAACATTTTCGAACAAATTAACAACAGATTCAACATGTAAATCAAAAAGCAATTTAGAGTCGAAGACAACTCCCAGGTCTTTATATTAGAAACTTTTAAAGGAGTATTCCCCATTCGGGATTTGCATTATTTGGTCCCGTTTGCGGGAGAACGTAATGGGGGGCACTTAGACAGATTAAGATATACATTCTTATCACAATAGTCTTTCAAGCGATTTTAAATTACTCTGAAGCTTGTCACAGTCTTCAGCTGCCATACTGTAAATTTTTTTTAAAACGTCTGCATAATCCATTTAGGTAGTGTCTTGTACTTCTATGTATTTTTTTCTACCATCGGGATAGCTGAGTCATCATGGAGTGTCTTGTTGCTTACATAAAGGGGGCATTAAATATTGTTTTTTTTAAAATTTTTTATGTACTCTTTTCATAATCTTGATTTTGAGGTCTCGAACATCCCCCTAGCTGGATTCCTAGGTATATAGGTTTTTTTTTCATTTATACAGTAAGTTTGTTTTCCCTAATAAACTTTGCCGGATTTTAATATTTATTTGGGCTTTTTTGGCTTGTATATGAGGTTTCCTTGTTAATTTTTGGTCAAAAATTAAGCCCAAGTATTTTACTTGGGTGTTAAGTGAAATTTGTATTCCATTGATGGTTGTCGGAGGACATTCTTCTGTTCGGTTTGTAAACGTTACCTGTGAGGATTTGGTTTCATTTATTTTCACTTTCCATTTCATGAGCCAAGTTTCTAATTGATTAAGGTGGTTCTGTAAGTGCGCAGTTGCAGCGATGGGGTTTTCGTTGGCGGAGATTATAGCAGTGTCATCCGCAAATGTTGCTATTAGTGTTGTGTTTGTGGTAGGGATATCTGCAGTGAATATGAGGTATAGGTAGGCGCCCAGCACGCTACCCTGAGGTACTCCTGCTTTGATGGGAAAGTATGTTGAATTTTCTGTATTCAGTTTTACTTGGAAGTGACGATCTTCAAGATAGAACTTTAGGATCAGGTAATAGGGAGTTGGGAGGATATGTTTAAGTTTATATAGGATGCCGACATGCCAGACTCTGTCAAATGCTTTTTCTACATCTAGGAATGCTGAAGTGCCGTATTTCTTATCTTCAAAACTTGTATGGATTTTATTTACAATTCTGTGAATTTGTTGTGTTGTAGAGTGCATTTCACGAAAGCCAAATTGATAAGTAGGTATCTCTGAATCTAAGTTAGTGTATTCTTTCATTCTTTTAAGTAAAAGCCTTTCAAATATTTTAGACATTAGTGGCAGGAGATTGATTGGCCGGTATGATGAGGTTCTGTTTGGTGGTTTACCTGGTTTAAGGATCATAATTATTTGGGCAAATATCCACATAACTGGAAAGTATGTTAGCCGCAGCATACTGTTATAAATGAATGTAAGAAAAACTAGTGCTTTTCTTGGCAGTTGTTTTAGTACTTTTGCAGTTATTAGGTCAAATCCAGGTGCTTTGTGATCACTGGTTTTTGCTATTTTTTGTTTCACCTCTCGTGGGCTGAATGATTTGATTGGTAGTGTCATAGAGCAAGGGATATCTAAAAAGTTCATAATTTGATTTTCTTCATCACTGTTATCTAGTTGATGTTCCCGAAAGATTTGTGCTAGGTGCAACTTGCCTTTTTGATCAGATCTTCCCAGTTACCATCTTCTCGTGGATTGGTGGGTATCACTATGGGCTTTTAAACTGTTGTTGCCTTCCATATTGTGTGGTCCTCTTTGACAAGCTAGTGATGGTTTTAAATGTAGCATTGCGTATCTCTTGTAGAGCTGATTTAACTGCCTTGTTAGTCGGTTGAACTCATTTTGTCATTTGTTTGACTTCGTATCTTCCTCTTGCTCGTTTTCAGCTACCAGTTGACGAATGTAAACTGGGTTGCTATGTTCTCTTGTCGCGGCGTTGGTGTTGATGGGCTAGCTTGCCGCTTTTGTATTTGACAGGTAAAGTATTTCACAGTATTATCAATATCATCTTGTTTTAGCTTGTGCTCATGTTTGATTTGTGTCGAAAAGTTGAAAGGCTCCCAATAGTTATGTTTGAAACCAACGTAGGATTTTCTGTTTTTCGAATTATATGAGTACTAATAGTGGCTATAATTGTGTGTGGTGTGAAAGATCCCAGTTTGCTTCATGTCAGTTGTTGCTGAGATTCCCTTTAATAAAAAAATCAAGTAGGTCGGGAGCCTATTTGATCGGTTGGGAGTATGTTGGCTGCCGGTAGTAAGTATGAGCAGTTGTTGTGTTAATAGGTTGTAATAGAGTTCACCTTTTGTGTATTAGTCGTGATCCCCAGTTAGTATGTTTAGCGTTCCAGTCTCCTCCAATAATAAATGTATTTCCTAGTTTGTTAAACAGCTCTTCATATTCTTCGGTCTCAATTCTGTGTCTAGGTGGGCTGTATATAGCAGCTATCCCAAAAGACCACGGTTGAGCTTTAACGTTAAGAATTTTCCCTTATGTTTTGTTTGTTTTGTGTGCTGGGTTTTCATGGTGTGTTATGGTATTTCTAATAATTATTGCTGATCCTCCGCGTGCTGTTCCGTCAGGGTGATTGGTGTGATAAACTGTGTATTGTGGTATTTTAAATACAGTTCTTTCTGTAAAGTGCGTTTTAGAGATGAGTAATATTTCAATTTTATTGTCTTGTAAAAATTGTATTATTTCTGCTTTATGGTTTGTTAGACCATTTGCGTTCCATTCGGCAATTCGAACTGCTTTGTCCATTGTTATGTATGTTGTTTATTACTGTTGTAAGCATGCTTAGAATGAAGAAAAATGTGTTCAGTTGGGCAGCGATGTTGATACTTTGATTTTCTGTATTCTTTCTTGCTGCACTTGCATAGGTCTGATTTTGGTTTTGTTGTTGTGGTTGCTGCTGATGGTGGTGTGGTGGATTTGGTATGTCAGTTTGTAATGTTTGTTGTGGTATGACATTATTGTAAGTTGTAGTTCCGCTTGATCGTTTGTTTGTTGCATTTTGTAGGTCTCTATAGACTATGCAGCCTTTGTAATTAGCAGTGTGTTCTCCTGCGCACAAAGCACATTTTGCAGCTGGGCTTTTGGCAGTCTGAAGATTGGTGACTTTTTCCACATTTGACGCATTTGGGAGGTCTTGTACAGTAAGTTTTGGAATGACCATAGAGTTGACAGCGCTGGCACTGTATTATAGTTTTCTTTTTGTGGGGTGGTTCGACAGTTATTTTCATGTTGCCAATGTGCTCCAATTTGTATATATCTTTGTTGTCTTGGCTTCATCATAAGTGGATTCTTGTTGACTCTATGTCTGATATTAATAATATTACGTGCAGTGTGCCCTTCTTTTACTAGTTCATTTTTTATATCCTCAACTGGTGTAGAGTAATGTAAATTTCGTATTACTACCCTATAGGCTCTATCTTGTTTTGCATGGTATGTATGATGAATTATTTTTTGACTGTTTAAGTGCTTTATGAGCGTTCTGAATGCTTCGATGGTTTTAGTATTTATTTTTATTGTGTCATTTGGTAGTGCTTTGGATTGATAGGAATCTTGTTTAATTGCTGTTGATAGATTTTCAATCATTTTTTTAACATCAGTTACGCCATATATAAATATGGGTGGAGGTTTAGGTGTTATTGGAGTGTTTTTGTCATTATCCGCCAGATTACTTAAAGGTTCAAACATGTTAGTTGTGCTTACCTGTGCTTGTAGATTATGTGATCTGGTTTGTTTTGGGATCATGGAGTAATTTTTCTTTTTTTGATTGTTTTTTTGACGGTTTGCCATTCGTGCCACTGAAATTTCCTCGTCACTTTGTATTGTCTGTGCGTCGGAAGGATTTTGGAAATTTAGTTTATTGGATAATAAGGAATTTGTGTTAGCTGTCTGTTGTGAGTTGTTAGAAAATGGGGCTGTTGCTAGGTATTGCTTTAATGGTTGTTGCTCATTGGTTGAAAATCCATGAAATGGATATATAGAAGATGATAGTAATGGTGGGCCCTTAGAATTCATTTCTTTTGATAATTTAGTTGTGCACGCCACTGGTTTATTTTATTTGTAGAAGATCACGATAAATACCTTGGCTTTGCAGCCGCATTATCAGTTTAAAGCCAAAACCCTTTTTTGTGTAGGTTTTGGTTGGCTGATAAGGTGAAACGGATAAAAACTGGCACTTAATAAAAAAAAATTAAATAAAATCTGAATTGCTAGAATTTCGAGAACGATGTTTCTTCCTCGGAATTCAAATGCGGACTGTTCAGCGACCTTGGATGATTAAGCTGCGTTACCTACAGTAGCAACCTTTTTAAAGGGTCTGTCAGAAAATCGAAGTCTCTTGGTACTGATTAATAGATCATCAGATGCTTTGTATCCATTTATTAGCTTCAATTGCGTACTGATTTTTAGAGGAATGTAAATAGCTCTATCCAAAGGTTGCAATTTGGGACTACTGTTAGGTGGCAATGTAAGTACGACGACGTTGTGCTGTCTGCAATACAAGGTATCTATACGCTAATGTGGCTTAAATGATTGTCAGTAGCCGGTAACATAGGATTATCGACAGTTGGTAAAGTATAGTCCTTGTAAAGATTCAGCCACTGCAAATATAAATCCAAAAACAGATGATGCTTGGTATATTTGCTTTTTTCCCATTATATTAACTTTTACAAAGCAAGCATACATTGAATACATAATATTAATTATGTATAGAGGTCAAACTTAACTAATTAATATCCGAAATTACTTTCCGTGATCGATATTAAGGGAAAATTTATTCTACACATGCAAAGAAGCTCACTATATCTCATTAATTAGATGAATAATGGTTTTATATCTTTGGTACATTAGTAAAATTATTATTTTTAACACACAAATTTGAACTTTAAATATTTAAAGTAATTTTAATATACAATCACACACAATATAATATGTCTACTTTATAACGTTTCAGTAAAAACATTTTCATTTGATGGTGGCGAGTCAAGTTCTGAATCAGAAATGGGAGGTCCAAGAAGCCGACAAAATTCCGAAATACCGTCTTTGGGGCCATCAAATCATTTCATGCCAGCCCGTCATGACCTTATATCATTGGTCGAAAAAGGAAGGGTTGGAATGAGTAGTAATAGTTCATGCTGCAGTTCCACAACTAGTTCAGTTGGTGAGAAACATGGAATAGTACCAGCCACAAAAGTAACTGCTGAAGTAAATGAAGCATTAAATAGGTAATTGTTAAATAATATAATAAATATAACGGTTAATATGGGCAAACTGGTAAGAACAATTTTATGATTGATTATGGTTTTTGGGTGCCCAAATATATATAAAAATTATAAAGTACCATTAAATTAAGGCTTGCAGTTTTAAGAATGGGGTTTATTTGTTATCATTTTAAAAATTCTAAATTATCTCAAAAACTATGCATTTTTAGCAATAATGTGTAAAAAGCTTTTTGTAGACAATAACATTTCCTATCGAAATGGCACCATTCTATGTAAGATTAATTAATTGTAATGTTAAAAAAAATATGTTGCAAAAAAATGCAAAAAACATAATTTAAAAAAAATGCATTTTTTAGATTTTTTTCTACAACTTTTTTCTGATGCAAGATAGATATAGACATTACGTTCCAAAAAAGAAACTTACGTCAAAACCTTTAAAATAGGCGTTACTAAAAGTATTTTTATTAAAATGTGACGGATATTTGAATTTATGAATTATGCAATTTTTCATCAATTGTCATTAACGATTTTTCTTTTATATAAGATTATTTTTTATTTCTATAAAAAAGTATTTTTATTTGAAAAAAGTTCTTTTGTAACGTTATTTTAATAAAATTTCAAAACTGATCTGCAAATCCTAATGAAGCTCCAAAATCTACCTTGATTTTGTAGTATTTTTACTTTTTAAAACAGCAATTAAAAATATACATTTTTATTACAATTTATAACATAATGTCACAATATCGCTAATGAGAAATCAAGATGAGCATATTTTTTGGTTTTTCGAGAAATGTCGAATATCATTTTTTCTATAAAATAGAAAATAATTTATTTTCATATTAATATGAACAATCTAGGAGGTCTACTGGAGTATTCTAAATTATTAGACATTTAAATTGTGTAGTTCCCACTAGTACCTATTTAAAAAAACCACCTCTGTAACGAGGGGGTAAAGACACCCACGGTACGTTAGTACCTAGGCATCAGCCTTCGTGGACTGTCCCAAGATAAAAAAAAATTACCGCCGAAAATAGTAAGAACTATAATAAAATATTTAACATTTTTTTATTCATTTCGCTATGATATTTTCGTATGTTATCACGGTTGGAGGGTTCACCCCATCGTTACATGGGTGGTTTTCTTATAGATACTGGTGGGAAGTATACAATTTGAATGTCTAGAATATCTTAGTAGTTTTTTCTAGATTTTTTAAGTAATTATTTTTTTAATATTTAAGGGATGATTTTACTCCCTTAGCGAGCTTAAGGGTGGACTTTCAACTACATTTCGCCCTCATTAGTATGAAATAAAATTATTATCTATTTGTAATATTTTATTTTATATAAAAAATCAAATAAAAATCGCTTTTATTCTTATTGATATTATTCATATACAGGGTGTAAAAAGTATGATGCTCACGATTTTAATGGGCAATAGTGGAGCTCAAAACAAGTCGAAAAAGCCAAACACATATGGGTCAAAAGCTAATTAAAAGAAACATGTTAATATCTTTTAACTTGTTGAAATTAGCTTTACACTGAAAGTATTTACTAAAGATATTAAAAAAAAAAACATTTTTGTAACGCTCTATTTCACACAATTGCAAATAATTAGCCTTTACTTAATACTAGGTTTAAAATCCAAATCCAGATATGGGTATTTTTATTTTATTATAAAAAAAACTATTTTATTTGAATTATTTTTCTGTCTAAATGGGCAAAGCTTTATAATATTTTAAAATTTAATAAGATATGAAGTTAGCAAACCTGTATACGCTGTTAAATGTATTTCAAAGATAAAATTTATTTTACGTGGAAAACCTAAGATATATTTTACTTTTAAACTAATTTTAAACAAAATTAACTATATGTTCGGATTTTTCATTAAATTGCCACCTAAAATATTATTTTCATCAGTATTAATATTATTTTGTAGAACGGAGTTAAGAGAAACAAAAATAGACAGCCAGATATATGCAAAAGTGGAGGACACCAATACTACTGAACCCACAGAAGTCAACAGAAATAGAGACGTAAGTAAGAAAGGCATTAATAATTGTAAAACTTATAAACTTGGTATATACCAGGCGATTTTTTAAGGCGGTTTCTCCCTGTAACAAGTTTTTTTAAGGAAAATTATTTAAATTTGGTTTGTCCGTATTTGACATAAATATGCATCGTTTGACCTGTTCCTCTGTTTAGCATCATTGCCACGTTTGGGAAATAAGCCAATAAATAAGTTATGCCATCAGTAATAAGTTAAGTTTATGTCTAATGGTCTATGGTAAATCTGTTAAAAAAACACGTCAAATCTAGAAATGATATTGAAAGGTCTTGAATCGGGATAAAACCTCTTGCATTCTCTTTAAAAACAGATCAACTACAAAGTGTTGAAAAGAAATAGTGGATATTACGAAAGGGGGTGTTTTTTGCCCCATTTCTTCACCGTTTTTACCAATCAAGCTTAGAATTATTTAAAAAACTTTTCTTGTTTCATTTTTAATGGTACATATAGGTTTTTGGGCCAATGAATTTGAATATGATACCAGAAATTACATTTAAGGGCTAAGAAGGGCTGTGATCACCCTTTGTTACCCCTACACCCCTAAAACATGCATTTCGCTAAAAAAAAATCCCATTTTTAATGGTAATTTTAGGTTTTTTGGGCCACTGAATTAAAATATAATATTAGAAATTACATTTGAGAGATAAGAAGGAGTGTTACTCTTTTTTTACCACCCACACCCCTAAAGCATACATTTCGCTAAAAAAAGTTTTTTCTCCATTTTTAATGGTACATATAGGTTTTTTGGGCCACTAAATTTAAATATGGTGTCAGAAATTATAATAAGAGAAGTTAACCACCCCTATTTTCATCCCTCTTACCACCAAAATTAATGGAACGATGAATTTAAATCTGGAGTCAAAAATGATATGCAGGGGGTGATCAAATTGCCCCAATTTTAACCCATTTGATCCCGTAGGCAATTGTCTAAAAACATGGTTTTTCATCCCTGAAAACTTGTTTACCTGTTACTTGTTTACTTGTTTGTTAAAAAGTCATTTTTGTGGCAATGTGAAAAGCTCATTAGATTGCCTGTTTTTAGATTTTTTTTTAATCATTTTGAGAGAATTATTGAAAAGTTAACGACTCATGAAAAAACATACCTAATCAATTTAAAATTAAAAAAAAAACGGTTTTTTGTCAAAATCTATGCCAACGAGGTAAAAGGGTCTTTTTTACACTTTAAATACCGCTAAAAAATATTTAAAAATTACATTTCCTTTGTAAAATTTCCCGTAAAATCTGAATCTGCCAATATTTTTTTGATATGCATTAATGCGGCCCCAATAAAAAAATAAAACGCAAAAACATAAAGAATTAGAATATAATTAAAGTTCATAAAAAAGAAGAATTTTAAGACCTGTAAGAAAAAAAAAACAGAAACCATTTTTAAGAAAATCGTATTTTTAAAATAAAATCGATTTTTTTAATTTTTTGGAGCCACATTAATATATATCAAAGAAATAAAAACAGATTCGTATTTTACGGTAGATTCAACACAACCTCTGGTATATCGTTTCTAGCTTGAGATTTGAATTCAACGACTTAATAAACCTACATCATCCTTTCAAATAAAAAAAAACTGTAGTTTTAGAAAAAATAATGTCTGTAGGGTAAAAGGAATTAAAACAGGGGTACCTATATCCTCCTATTATTATTCCTGGTATATGCTTTGAATTCAGTGGCCCAAAAACCTAAATGTACCATAAAATTGGGGAAAAACTTTTTTTTAGCAAAATGTTTGTTTTAGGTGGGTGGGAGGTAAAAAATGGTGAATTTAGCCATTTTAAGCCCTCAAATGTGATTTCTAATATTATATTCGAATTCAGTGGCCCAAAAAACCTATATGTACCATTAAAAATGGAAAAAGGAACGTTTTTTAAATAATTTTATGCTTGGGGGTTAAAAGGGTGAAAAAATGGGGTAAAAATACCCCGTTTCGTATGATCCACTATTTCTTTCACTTTGTAGTTGATCTGTTTTTAAAGAGAATGATAAAGGTTTCACCTCGATTCATGATCTTCTAAAATCATTTAACGGTGAATTACAGATTTACACGGACTAGTTGTATCTCTTTCAAATTACAAATATCATATTTTAATTTATCAGTTATGCCCAAATGCAATATAACCGCTAGAATTAAGGAGTCAGCAAACAACACAAATTAATTTTGTTTTCCCATAGTTCACAATACTCCTGATTTTAAAAAATAGTATGTCGGGGAAGTCATATAGCTACTAGAGCTACCAAGTTAAAAATATATTTTACAACTGTAAAGTCAAACCACATAGCTTTTTCCTTTGCAGTGCATAGTTGTAATGAACCCGGAATGCGAAGAAAGACCTGTTGATGTCACTGACCCTGCAAATGATGCTACCGCTGTTTCATGTGATGTCGAAGGTGGTGTACAAAATGTGGACCAAGACGGAGAAGCCAATAATGGACGCTTAGTAAATAGATGCGGCCTTCTGGAAGTGGCACTCTTATATGACGCTCCTATGAGAAAGATGACTGTGCATGTATTGCAGGCAAGGGATATTCCTAGTAGAGATCGTGGTCAACCCACACATACCCAGGTAAGAGTAAGTCATACTGTGTTTTTATTTATTTTTATGATGATCACAACGAGTGTTTTGCAAAAAGAGTTTTACGCGTCTAATTTTTGTAATCTTTAAGAAAGAAAGATAAAATGTAGGAATTAGATTTAAAGTTTCATTAATTGAGGCAGTAAACCTTTTAATTTTTAGGTGCGGTTGATTTTATTGCCGAGCAAAAAACAAAAACACAAAACCAAAATTCGATCAGGAGAAAATCCACAATTTATGGAAAGTTTCCTTTTACATAGAGTTAATCCAGGTAAGTATTTCATTTATGTCAGTGTCTTAAGGATGTTTACTGTGTTAGAATGCTTAGATATGGACAAACTTCGATAATGGATTTTTAGTAACAGCACAGATCAAAGTAAAATAATATTAAAAAATGATAAATATATGGACTAAGTACGATTATGGATTTTTAGTAACAGCTCAGATCAAAATAAAATAATATTAAAATTACCAATAAACGAAACTTTGTTTCGTTAACCTAAGGTACATTTTTAGTAACCTCTTCGGTAACCCTATCCTGTCCCTTGCCTTCCAAAAGTTTTCTTTTTTTTTGTCACAAACTCTAATTTGTTTAGGCTATTAAATATTTTTTATTAAGAAATTTATTATTAAATCAAAAATCAAGTCTAATTTCCCTTTTAATTATGTAGATAAAAATTTTAGTACTCTTTTAATCTTATTTAATGTAAATGGCTACAACAATATATTTTAATAATATTTTTGGTCTGCTTCTAAAAATATGCACATAGGTTAGCTATTTGCTTATTCAGTCACTTATATCTATATTCATATAAGTTACCTTCCTCCAAGGTGTCTGTGAAGCTTTATTTGTTCGGTGGCACTGTTTTTGTATGCCCCAGTGAAAAGTATGTTATCAGATTTTTGATAACTGCTTTAGTAAAAAATTCAAAAATGGCAGTGCATTCAAATAATGCCGATAGGACTACTCTGATTATTTTGCCTTCCGTCTAACCTAACAATATTTAATTTTATCACGACTGATTATTGATTTCAAATATCTATAAAATATACTTTAGCTTACAGTTTTAAAACGGTATCAAAAAAAAGCTTTATATATATTTTTTTATTCTAAAGGTTATAAAATAATACCCTTCAGTCCGGCCTAGAGTTGCATTTATTTAACTTTTTGTTTTCCCATATAATTTAAAATGTCTTATTTATTTTTATTTTTTGGTTTAATAATGTAATACCTTAATATATATTCTGGAGTCTTATAT
Source organism: Listronotus oregonensis (assembly GCA_019359885.1). Classification (NCBI taxonomy): domain Eukaryota; kingdom Metazoa; phylum Arthropoda; class Insecta; order Coleoptera; family Curculionidae; genus Listronotus; species Listronotus oregonensis. The sequence continues at coordinate 24,336 of JAHBCN010001909.1, forward strand.
TATTTTATATTGTTTTTGGACGGGATTTACAAACAAATTGTACCATTATCTAGATACTTAAAGCTTTGAAGTTAAAATATTTTATAATTTTATTATTGAGTGGAGTTTTTTGATGATCTAGTTTTTGTTATAATCAGTATAATAAAAGACTGGACCTTGCTGTTTACTGCCCATGTTGGCAGTGTCATTTGATACTTCAGCTCTGCACGGCACAAGGTGAAAGTATCTTGACCCCCTGAAATATTAATAAATTTAGGTTTTGATGCAGATGAGAGAATTGCTAACGAGCTACTTATAATATAATTATTAAGCTTAGCAATATAAAGCTCACTAATTAAATCTCAATAGCTCAATATTTTAGTTAGATTTTTTAAATCATGTAATAGATATAAGGTATGCTGTATTAAAATATGGCAACAAACTAACGTACTTAATTATTGAATTACCCCTTATATCTAAATGTACTTTGATGTCAGTAGTGAAAAATAAAAGTCCTGGCTTAAACAACAACCAATTAAAGAGAAATCTTACCTTCTGTTCCTATTTTGACCAAAACTTTGCTTATATTTTTAATAATAAAAATTCATATAGTACTTTTCTAACCCTGCATATGAATTATCAGTCAGATATATTTTTAAAATATTACTTAATGAATAGAAAAATTATATATTATATTTTAAAAACAGTGGGCAATAGAAAATTAATAATAAATCGATAAAATTGTATTGCAAGTATAGTCTATACGAAGTCAATCCAAACAGCATAAAAACTGAAACGCTGGTTGAGGCGGCATTTTCTTTATAAGGCATAGGCGTGCAGCATTTAACATAAAATAATAAAAATTTATTCTCATTTGAATAGTTACGCGGACTCATTTGTTTTAATTAGTATAGTTATATATATATATATATATATATATATATATATATATATATATATATATATATATATATATATATATATATATATATATATATATATATATATATATATATATATATATAGTTATATAATATTATTATATTATATAGTTATATAATATAAGAATATATAGGAAAACACTCACCCGTTTATGATTTTATTTTATTTCCTATAATTGATGAAAAGTCAAAATTCACTATCCGAATTTTCAGAGCTTGAATCATAATTTGGGTTTATAATAAGGGGGTCAATGGCGGTGAAATAAATTATTCATTTTCTTTCACTATGACATGCTGAACACATTTCATCCATATACCACTTCATTAACGCCTGCCCTTATATTTTCTAGTACGAAAGCACTGTCAGTTGGGGATTAATTATATTTCCTTAGTTTGTTCTTGACTGCAGCCCAAATCATCTCGATGGGATTAAATACGCAGTAATAAGGGGGAAGACGTAAAATAGTATGACCATGTGCTTCGCATAATTTGTCGATAACATATTCCTTTTTAAAATTATCTTTTTTTATAGCTTCCAATAACACCTTTTTTGTAGACTTTTGAGGAATTTCCATGTTTTTACTTTCCATAAATTTAAGAATATCATCCTTCTTTCTGTTGCTATTGGGAACTTTGTTGTCTAAACGTGAATGATAAGACGCATTGTCATTAACAATGACAGAATTTGGAGACAGATTCGGCAGCAACTGTTCAATAAACCACTTTTCGAATAGACTGGCGGTCACATCTTCATGGTAGTCAGCCGATGAATTCTTTATATTTTTAGCTGACAATAATAAAGCGTTAGGAACAAAACCTTTATTGCTGCCTGCGTGTAATATAATTACTCGTTTTCCGCGAGAACAGGGCCCTTTAGTGTACACTTATTACTATTATCCACCCAACCATATTTAACAAGATCATGTGTGTCGAACCAAGTTTCGTCCAGGTACACTATCTCCCTTTTTGATTGGCGATATTCCTTAATTTTACGTAAATATTCTTGCCGGCATTATACCCATCCTTTGGTTTAATTTTTTGTACTTGAAGCCGCAATCTAGCAAAACATTACGCAAGGTGTCCAAAGATTTATATTCATAATCTGGATAATCCCGAAACTTATCCTGAATCATTTCTAATGTTGGGACTTTGTTTTCTTCGTAAAATTGATAAACTATTCGGCGTATAACTTCTTTGTCGCCATTATCAACTTTTTAAGCTTCTGGTTAGCTCTTTTTCGCTTTACGGAATGGTCGATGGTATCTCCTTCTCTAATAACTGTGTAAATTGTAGTACGAGCAAGTTTAGTGAGCTCACAAATCCTTTTTAAAATTTCGTTTTGTGATGCCCCACGATATTCACTTTTTAAGCAAGTGTAAATATTTAAAATAAGTTTCTGTGCTTGAACATGTAATTCCTTATTTAAAAATTCCGACGGCTCCGTCATGAAATCGGCTTCTACATTGTCCCTTTCATTATCAGAAACATCAAAAGGTCTCCACAACGCCATCTTGATAAAATATTTAAATGACAACAGTAAAACAACAAATATTAACAACGATAACAGTAACAACAGAAATAACCACGCTAACAATAACAAAACAATTTAGAAAAATACGACACTCTTAGACACGCTAAAATTCAAAAGAACAAAGAATAAACCAATTTCAATTCCTTATATTTTGATCGACAAGTCATCACAAGCACAGCACTGATAAATTTAGCCGACAATGCAAATGCAGGTGCCTACAGCGGGCCAAACATTTTTTGATATTCTTTTATTTTTGTGTCCATGAAACATTATTTGACCGACTAGAAGTGGCTGTGCATGCGAGAAAATATTCATATGGGGTCTAACCATCATAAAGTTGGGTCCAGTTGGGTCATTTTTATTGGTTTTTTTTGGTGAATTGAGCAGTCCCGGTATGTGAGTCTTTTATTTAGCTGTTCGGATTGACTTCGTATTTACTATACCATTAAAGGTTATTCTCAGAAATAACACCAACAAGATTGAATGACTTTGTTCTGCAGAACTTGACACACGTATAGGTAATTTGACTTAAGTTTTCAATAGAACAAATGTTAAAATTTACCCTCTTCAGCAGGTCAATGGGTAAACCTACAGATGGAAACGTATATGCGACTCCTAAAAGGGTTTAAAAAATTCTCGTCTTTGAAATGAAAAGCACAAACTCTAATACGGTTCTGACATTCATTTGGCGTATAATTAGCAAATTTATGGAACCCAGTGAATCCCAAAGCACTTTTTCAAGCTCGACATCTGAATGTGTAATATATTTTCAATACAAATACCAATAACACACTATAATCTTATGATTTATATTAATACATTCCTTTGGTCATCTAAAAAAAGATAAATCGCCCTTTATTCTACTTTCACAATTATTCACTGAACAAATATTATTACCAGGCACATCCAACAACTTTTTAGGGACACGGTATACCAAAGCACACAATTACAGCAAAACGAGTTCTGACGCACTGCGTATCAGTCGGCTTTAAACGGTAGAGTGGTACGAATATACCAGACAGGCGGGGATAAGACGTGTGCGTTTTGAAAGCCGCCGCGAGTGACGCAACTTATATATTGTATATTCTTTAAACTATGGTTTTAGTAAACCAATATAATTAGTTACGTTTTAATTTATAATTTTATTGACACCTAATTATTGAAAGATTTTTGGTTTTAGAGAAAATTATTATGATTCACTATCGGAGTTTTCAGAACTTGAGTCGTTATTTACACTTATCCTAAAAATAGATGAACAACTAACTTTGGTTAATTTACAAATTCTATTTACAATTTTGTTTTGTGAAGAATACTACTTTCAATCTTAAGACAAAAATAAATATTTAAAATAACTCGTTGAGTTTGAACGTGTAGGTCTTTGCTTAAAATTTCCGCTTCGGTCGACTCTAAATTAGCATAATAATCCTCAATTTCGCTGTGACTAGTATCAAAAGGTCGCCAAAATGCCATATTTTTCAAATTACCAACCAAAACACTAATCCAATAAAATATTTTACAAAATATATTCACTAGAAATAATTGCTAACGTTGCTAAATACCCCGATGTTACACACACTGCGAGGTAAAAATCAAATATATTTTAAAATGAATCTGCTTCCAACGTAGCAAATAAAATATCTCACCAATCAAAATCGGCCAGCGACCATCGGCGGCACTTCTTGATTGATCCCGCCCACATTTATTTATGACAAACTCGTCAAGTCCACGTTGACTCTGTACGAGGAGCAATCCATAGAATATTATCCGTATACAGTAGAGTGTTCAATGTGAAAGCCGGTAAATTGATAGTAACCTGTATAAGCATTAAATTCCATGCTGTTCCAATTGACATCGTATAAACTATACAGGGCAAGCGACTTTTTGAGTTTAGTTTTAGTTTAGTAATATATATATATATATATATATATATATATATATATATATATATATATATATATATATATATATATATATATATATATATATATATATATATATATATATATATGTATATATATATATATATATATATATATATATATATATATATATATATATATATATATATATATATACATATATATATATATATATATATATATATATATATATATATATATATATATATATATATATATATATATATATATATATATATATATATATATATATATATATAATTTTAGCGTATCTGTGCTGTTAAAAAAATTTAATAAACAGTCGATATCGTGAACTAAGGAAAGTTCATGCTTTCCTTTTTGTTTCAAAATAAATTAAAATAGATATTTTAAGAATACTTTTTTGCCACTGATCTAAAACTTAATATTTGTTTTGTATTATAATTTTTAAAATTATTTGACAAATTATTACATACATATTAACTAATATTAAACTTAAAATGACATTTGATTTAATTTTCTAGAGGATGTAAATTCTATGGGTATCAGACTGCGACTATATGGCTGTGAAAGAATGCGACGTGAAAGACTAATCGGCGAGGCCGTAGTTAGTTTTGCAAATATCAATTTGGAATTGGAAAATAATTTCTGGTTAACAATGGAGTCAAGATCCAATACAACGGTATGTGAAAATCTGTTGCAGGTACTATATATTTTTATATATTTCTTAAATCACTTGTGAAAGCAGCAGCACACCACAGGCACAAAGTATGTGTTTTATAGAAAATTTTACTAGTGTGTGTTTATACATAAATAAAAAACTTTGTGGTTAAACGTCCCCGCTTTATGTTTCGCATGTTTTGTGTTGAAAGAATCTTGAATAGCAAATATAGGTTTTAAATTAAATAGTTTTTTGTTAGGAAAATGCACATGAGCAACTAGAAAAATCTTTTCAGAAAGATTATACATTACAAAATATTTGTTTGTTAAAATTTTTACCAGATTTGTATTTTTATTGAAATATTATTAATTTTAAAAAATCATAACTTCAGTAATGACCAAGTTACCTGAAATTAATTTGCGTGAAAAATTTCTTGAAATTTATGGTATGGAGTAATAAAAATATGTTGTCCCTCATTTTTATGTTGACAGTCTTGTGGGGCTTATTAAGAGGAAAATTTTTATCTAAAAAATGTATGCTAAAACCCAATCTTGCGCCCCCTATGATCATTTTTGCTAAGAAAATTAGTTTTCTTTTCATAAAAATTGGAAAAAAAAATCCGGAAAATAAAAACCCAAATCAAAAATCCAAAAAAAGGATTTGATAGTCCATTTCAGGACAAGAATCTTAAAAAAAAAAAGCCTAAACGGTTGAACTATGTGAGCTGTAGAGTAATTTGGGTGGCATAGTAACGCTTCGTCCCACTGTGCTATGAAGATGATTAATATGAGGAGAATATTTTTAAGTGGTACCGTTGTTATTTTTTACATTTTATGACGAAGGGAAGTTAAAAAAAAGTTGTGAGACAGTTTTAAATATACGTTTGCTTAAAAATCCTCTTTTAAAATATTTTTCGAGTATACCTTTAGTTTATTTTGGTTCGTACATTTTTTTTCTTAGTTAAAATTTAAAATTGAATTTATTAATTATAAGTTCCCCAATAAACAGTTTATGTATGCGAAATAAAAATATTAAACATTAACAACGCAGCATAAGACATACAATACAAATACACTTTCATACTTCATAAGCTATCTATTCGCTATCGACAGCCGCCACAAACATACAAAAATTAGTTGGCTGCTGGAAAAACCAAGAACGAACAGATCGATCCTGTCTCTACATAGGCTCTGGTGGAATCGGAACTGTTATCGGAGCAGGAAAACTTACCTATCTATTCTTGTTCCGAATAAAAACCTGTTTAAAAAAAAAACGGGTCCTATTCCAAAGTGCCATTGCTAATTCACGGCTAGTATTATAATGATCGTTATTTCAATCCTAATACATAAATACCTATTTTTCGAAACTACCTAATTTTCTGCTGTTTGTAAAATTTTGAATTACTTTTATTTGTGGATTAAATTTTGAAATGATGAATACATTTTGATGTTAGTTAAGGCCTACATGCAGTGTATCCGTACCACATAACAACTCTTACACTCTTTGCATGCATAAATAATTGTTATTTTAATTAATTAAATATTTTTATTAAAAATAAAATTAGAGTGGCAGTTTACAAAATATATGGTGTTCGAAGTAATGGACAATTTGATTCAGTAACTGCATTTAGCTACAGAGATGAAAATACAAATACATGTAAATTGTAAATTAATTTTCAACTAGTATACTTGAAAATCTTTTCCCTTTCAAAATAGGATAAATAATAACTAACTTGCTGTCAGATATAAAAATATTTTAATTAATCACTTGCAGCTTAGTGGTTGTACCGGCGAACTTATGAGCCTTGCAAGATCTGATAGCACTGGATCGACACATTCTATGCAACATGGAGGTGTTCCTGAATTACTTTTAGGACTATGTTATAATGCCATTACAGGACGATTAAGCGCAGAAGTAGTCAAAGGTTCACATTTTAGGTAACAATAATATTCACTTCCCAAAATATATTATTTTTTTATAGCTGTGTGAGACAGAAAAATTAATTTGTACAAAGGTTCTTCAAAATTTAGGTTAAAAAATTAATTATTTTTTAATGTTTTTTTTTAACCAAAATAGGAATTACAAAAAATGCATTTAGGAATTGTGATTTTTCAAAGAAATACTTAAGTATAAATATACTTAAACAAACAGTTTTTTTCTGCTGTTAACTAGTCCAATAAAAATAGTATGGCTGAACAAATTTATATATAGGATGTTTCCTAAGTAATTTAAAATATTTAAGGGGACGATTCCTCAAGTGTTTTTATGAAGAAAGCTTATGTTAACATACGTCGAAAAATGTCGTCTTTCCAGAATACAAGGTGTTGAATTTTTTTTTCGGTTCTTTTGTAATTATCGGGTAATCAAAAAACCTCCATCTTCTCTAATTTTAAATGTTAACAGTGTTTTTTTGGAGAGCATGTTTCAGTGTAAATAAAAATGTAATCGCGTTCCATTAAGGGCATGCGCGTAGGCAACAGTATAATAATATTTTTCAAAATATAAGCACTGCACTGAAATTCTGAAACTTGTGAATTTTATTTGTAACCCCTATTTAATATATGGCATAAGGTGTCTTCAACCATTTTTCATGTTGCAGTCTAGTTTAGAAGAAAAAAGGTATTTTAATAAAAATGTGTAATAGAGCATAATATGAAGAAAACACTCATCATAATATGCTTTTTTATTACTGAAAGGCAAAAAAGTGAAAGCTTGCATTATGGCATAATAGCGGATATTTTTAACATTTAATTTACTTTGGACATGTTGGCATGGCTGGTAAAGCGATTAAATTTATATTTACACTAAAACTTCCTCTCTATGAACACTTTATAAGCATAAGGCTTGGAAAAATGACATTTTAATTAGGTACCCGTTAATAACAAAAAACCGAAAAAGATAATAAACACCTTGTATTTTGGAAAGGGGACATTTTTCGACATATGTTAATAAAAACTTTGTTTATAAAACATTTTTGGAAACTGGAGCGGGTGTGTACAGTGAAATGAGGAACAATTCTCCATTTCACTAGGAACACACACTTTCTGCATTCAAACGTTAATATGTGCTCTACTGCACTCTGCAAAAGAAAACAACAGGAGAACTTATAAAAATAAGCGGATCTGCATAATACCAGACACCCAGGCATCACTAGGGACACTAGCAAACCCAAAGGTAACGTCCAAGCTGACGTGGAAATGCCAAAAAAAACTGGAAGTCCTGGGAGAACACAACAGGGTAACTCTCCTGTGGGTACCAGGACATTCGGGAATAGAAGGCAACAAAAAAGCGGATGCGCTAGCGGGACAGGGATCATCCACACCATACTTTGGACCAGAATCTGCCCTTGGAGTGACCAAAACCACAGCACGAGGGCAAACTAGGAAATGAATCCGAAACAAACACGAGAAATACTGTTTCAGCATCAGTTGAATAAGACATGGAAAAGGCTTCATAAAGGGCTCATCCAAAAGAACGAAGGAAAAACTTCTCAGACAGAGTAGGAAAAGACTTCGCATAACAGTAAGGCTGCTAACAGGGCACGATAACCTAAAAGGACACTTACACAAGGCTCATAAAATGATAACTTTAGTTGCAAAAGGTGCGATGAGGGGGAAGAAACAGCCTACCACATCGTGTGCGAATGTGAAGCGTTGAATCACAAAAGACAAGCATTATTTGGGCAACCGAAAATGAGCACACAGGAATATATCAACAAACCAGTCACGGGGTTATTCAGTCTTGTAGAAGGAGAAACACTAGCAGGAGGATTGGTATAAAAGAAAATGGGAGATAAGGCAGAAAGGGCTGTCTATGGTAGTAAATTAAAACGAATCCCAGGAAAAAAAAGCACTTGAGGAATCACTCCCTTAATTTTTTCAGATAACTTAGGAAACACTCTGTATATCCAGAACTAAAACTTCTAAAATATCACTAGTATATTTAAATCTTTAATATCTGCTTGTTAATATATGTAAATTTGTATCTTCTTTTAGAAACTTAGCATTAAATAGAGCTCCCGATACATACGTAAAATTAAATTTAGTTAGTAGCACTGGACAGGAATTAGCGCATAGTAAAACAACTATACGACGAGGGCAGCCAAATCCTCTTTTTAAAGAGACATTTGTTTTTCAAGTAAGTAATTTAGTTAAAATTTTATATTATTAGAAGTAAAAAAATATATACCTTTGGCTAAAATATACTTTAACTATGAATACATGTTTGGTTTAGAAATAAACTCTATAGGAATATCAGTAGTGAACAGTATAATAAGAGGTTTTTAATTTTTGTTTTGCACCAATATTTAGAATATATTTAAAAGCAAAACAATTTTATCGTATGTGGTTTTATAAGCTATGCTTTTTTAGGTAGCCCTATTCCAACTGGCTGACGTAACCCTAATGGTGTCAGTGTACAATCGTAAGGGCGTGACTAAAAAAAAAGAAATGGTTGGTTGGTTTAGTTTGGGTCTTAATTCTAGTGGAGCAGAGGAACTTGCACATTGGATGGATATGAAAGAATTTCAACAGGAACAGATTTGCCGTTGGCACATTTTAGTACAATCATAGCGGCACAAGCACCTTGTTTTCTTGGTTGGATAATTGTTTGGTGCAAAAACAATTTTTGTAAGACTTTAAGTAGTATTTAAAAACATTTCTTACGTTATGTTAAAGTAATATATATTCTAGTAAAAAAGGAAGGGTAATACAAATTAAATATGACTTGGTCAAGAATGAAACACAGGAAAATATAACAAGTTAGGGGGAGACTATACCACTTCATATATAATAAAACAACGTTGCTTCCTATGCTTAATAGCCTATAACTATACAGAGCTAGGGAAAAGTGGCTTTAAATGAAAAATGGCAAAAAAACTATGTCAAGGATTTATTAGTACTACCCTTTTATTTCTTTAAAATTATTATTTATTTTTATTCTGAGTTAAGAAAAAATTTAATCAGAGATATTTACAGAAAAATAAAAGTAAAGAATACTTATTGATTTCAGTAAACTGAATATGCATACTATAAAGGATTATTATCCATTGCAGATAATGTGTTATACTCCTTCGCATTAAAGTGAATTATGAGTTCATAATCAAAAGTTTAAAATTCTTAAAACTTAAAAAAGATAAATAACGTATTTCCTACTGAAAAAACAATTAGAAAAAGCTTAAGAAGTAAGTTATTTCTTATGGTTTGTAATATTTTCTATAAAAATAAGTTTCTTTTAGTGTGTTATATTTAATTGTGTTTTGCTCGATAAACCAAAATAAATAAGCGTCTTTTAATTGATTTGTTTATGATTTTAGGCGGTCGTTTGTCTTATATTAAACTTCACTTTTTGTCAACATAGGTGGTTGACACCTGCAACCGAAGAAAGTGTATTCTCTGAAGATGTCAACCGGCCGTGTTGAAGAAACGTCAAGTTTAACAGAAAATCGTTGACGGCCTAAAAACCCAAAAACCAATCAATTACTAGACAATGGCTGCAAAAGCCTTTTATAATTCAGCATCTAGTCGGTTGGTATTATTATTAATCATGATTATTTCCTGCGGTTTTAAAGCTATTCGAGTAAAATATACCATGATTACTAAACAATCAACAAACAGAATTTTTAGAACTAAAATCAAAACCTGCATCACTGCGCCCTCGATCATCCGCCGGAAGATGGTGTTTGAACGTCATACTATAAGGGAATATTCATTGTGTCGTCATCGTTATCGGTATAATAATTTATAATACCGCTATACTAGTAAAATATAATACATAGTGTTTCTAGCATATTTTTTAATGTTAGTAAAATCTTTGAAGCTGACTAGAATAAAACTACAATACATTAATGAAAATAACAAGCATATTATGTATTACCTTATGATCCTAAACTATATTCTGTGTTATTATAAACTAAATCTGATATATTTTTAAGAAAATAATCGCACAATTTTTATGATATTTGTCTTTTCTAGATGTAAGATACATTTACTTGTATAAGTTGTCACTGGGAAATTTTAAATGTTGGTGGTAACTGATGAATTTTATATTGGAATTTAAATATTAGATATGGATAAATAAACTTTTTAAGATTGAATAATAAAAAGTATTTAATTATATCAATAAAATAATTTTTTAAACTTAGTTTTGTATGATATTTTAAAATTTAAATAATATAGGTGGAGATAAATTATTATGTTTTTACTGAAAACAGATTAGCTTGTAAAGCATGTGATAGTTGGATTGTTTAATATTTAATATTAGTAAAATGATAAGCCTAAACCAAGGTTTAAAATAATGATAAAGGTTAGAAAAAATAAATGGTTATTGCGTGTTTAACAATAACTATAACCTTAGGGTTTCGTAGAAATCTCTTTTTTATAAATTATTTTTTAAGGAACTTATTTTCTTGAAGCTCTTGTTTTTGGTTTTTTATTTTGACAAAAAAATGTTTCATAACAGCTTTAACGTATACTTAAGAAAATATTTTTAATAATAATTGACTCAATGAGTTACATGGAAAGTTACAAAAATATTTTGTTGGTAATCAGTTCCACGAAACCTTAAAAATTAACTCTTTTTAAATAAAATATGGCAAATTTTAAAAATTTGTCCTTTTTTAAGTTTATATTTCATAATTTTGGTTTAAGCATTAGAAACATGAAAGTATGATCAGAAGATGTACATTTTTAAACAGGGTTAGAAAAGTCTGGTTACAAGTCTTTAAAAATACGCATTTAGGTACATAGTACCAATTTTAAATCATAAAAGATATATCATTTCATTGACACGCGTTGTTTAAACATAAAAATGAAAACTAGGTATAAAAGAAATATAAAAGAAATAATTTAAGATTATACTTATATATTTTTTTGTTTAGGCTAAATTTACAATTTGTTGCTTAAATGACAATTCATATTTTGGAGATGACGGTGTTCAAAGTTTAATATATGGCCGTTGTAAGGTCTTCTTGAAAAAGCAAAAACTTTTATATTCGCAGTCTCATACACTTAGGTACCAATTGTAATTGTAATTGTAATGAATAATCTGTCGGCTCAAAATCGCCTCACTCTCACTTTATCCTAGGAAGATCTTCTGTGAATACCTTACGCGAGGTTGGAAATGTTTCGAGAAGCAAGTCTTATTCCAGATATTTTAGCCGACACCTACCAATATTAAAGTCTTTTTAAAATCTAAAATCCCTATTAGGTTAAATTACAAAAAATTAAATTTATCCCAAATAAAACCTTCTTTTTTTTTCTTTTTAAAAGTAATAAACGTTTTTTGAGAGCCGAAATATTTGATCACATTTTATATGACTGCCTGAGTTATAAACTACATAACTCACAATAATATACGCTATAAAAATGTGTATAAAAACTATCCTTAAAAAGTATCAGTATATTACAACTACGGATAATTTTGTCATCTAATAATTTAATAAAACTGCTTAAAATCAAAATTTAATAAATTTTTCTGATTAGTATAAATTTTAAAAAAATATTTAAAACCATTAAAATGTTATTATGGCTACACCTGGTTTGCAATTATTTATATGTCCCCATACTTAGCACAGCCTTTTTGGAAAAATGAATATTTTTTGTGCTGTTCTTGTGCTATTCGGTGCCGTGAACAAAAACTTTTTTATGCATTTTTTCCTGAGATATAAAATAAACAAAATAGGGGTAGTTTTTTGTACCTACTTAGCACTGCCATTTTGCATCATAAATAAAAAAAGTACTGTGCAGTGTTGTGCTCAAATTGTTCTATCATGTGCTATTAATAAAAAAAATTAATGAAAAGAACCATTTTTTTTACTAAAAAGAAACCTTTTTCAGCTGAGTTAGCACTGTCATTTTGCATAGTATAGAATTAAGCTGTTGTGCTGTGTTGTGCTCAACTTGTTCCATCAGGTGCCGTAAATAAAAATTTCAAAAAATTATTAGAAACTTTTTTGTTAGAAAAAAAACAGATGCACACATACTTATCACTGCCTTTTTCGAAAAATGAAAAAAAAGTGCTGTTTTGTGCTGTTCTTGTGCTATTGTGCTAATAAGCTTTTATGTTTTTCCTGAATATAAAATAAACAAAATATGAGTAGTTTTTCTACCTATTAGCACTGCCATTTTGCACTACAAATAAAAAAAGTACTGTGCTGTGTTGTGCTCAACTTGTTCTATCATGTGCGGGGGATTAAAAATGAATGAGAAAAACCTTCATTTTTACTAAGAAAACTATTTTTTCAACTGAGTTAGCACTGTTATTTTGCATGGTATCGGATTAAACTGTTGTGCTGTGTTGCGCTCAACTTGTTTTATCATGTGCCGTTAATAAAAATTCTAAAAAATTATTAGAAACCTTTTTTGGAAAAAAATACATATTTTCATGTAAAAACATTGTTAAAGTATGCATAAGCTACTGCGCGCTGCTGAGAACGCGTATGCACCTCAACTCATTTCATGGTGTTTTAACTCAATAGCCAAATGTCCTTTTATAACCCCTTAATTACAAAACTGATTTTTCTTAACAAGAAAAAAATTAATTTTAATAATAAATTCCAAATTTTTATTTACGGTAAATGATAGCAATTCGCATCACAACGGCAACGGTTTGATTTAATGTAGTGCAAAGTGGCAGTGCCAACAAGACATAAAAATATGTTTTTTTTTCTAAAAAAAAGGTTTCTTATAATTTTTCAAAATTTTGATTAACGGCACATGATGGAACAAGTTGAGCCCAACACAGCACAGCAGTTTAATTCGCTACTAGGCAAAATGGCAGTGCGATCTCAGTTGAAAAAATGGTTTCTTTAGTAAAAAAATGGTTCTTCTTATTTAAAAAAAAATATTAATAGCACATGATAGAACAAGTGGAGCACAACACAGCACGGTACTTTTTTATTTGTGGTGCAAAATGGCAATACTAAGTAGGTACGAAAACTACCCCTATATTATTTTATATCTCAGCAAAAAATGCATAAAAAGCGTTTTTGTTAACGGGACAGAATAGCACAAGAACAGCATAAAAAATATATTTTTTAAAAAGGCAGTGTTAAGTATGTGGACATCTGTTTTTTTTCTAAAAAAAAGTTTCTAATAACTTTTCAAAATTTTTATTAACGGCACATGATGAAACAAGTTGAGCACAATACAGCACGGTCCTTTTTTTATTTGTAGTGCAAAATGGCAGTGCTAGGTAGGTACGAAAAACTACACCTATTTTGTTTATTTTCTATCTCAGGAATAAAGGCATAAAAAAGTTTTTGTTAACGGCACAGAATAACACAAGAACAGCACAATTTTTTTTTCATTTTTCCAAAAAGGCAGTACTAAGTATAGGGTCATATTATTTATTAATATTTATAGGTAGTTATTTAGGCAACTAGTGCAAAAAAGCATTTTGACTGCGTCTTGGTAAATAACCTATATGACTTGTGCACAAACATATTTTTTTGCACATTTTGCAATATTATTTTATAACCGTTTTATAATTAACAAAAAAAAATGGTTTTATTTTTTTAATTTATGATAAGCCTTAAACGCCGTATTTTATTTATATAAATAAATATATTAAAGTTTTTTTATAATAATTTTCTGCGTTTCTAAGTCAGATAATCCGAAGAACGGAGATACGTGAAATGTTTAGTTTAATAAATTAATAATAAATTTATAATAAATAAAAATTGTGCCGTAATAGGCTCCCTATAAAAATAGAGCTATTTTTTAATTTTCCTAATATTTAATTGGTGGAAGATTTATTTTAAATTAAATTATTTATTTTTAAACGTATTTTAAAACTTTGGAAAAATACACCAAAACTTAGTTTTATCTTATGAAAGTAAATTAATTGCCTTTTATATAAACTATTATAGATGTGATTGTAAATTTTATATGGACTCAAGTCATTTCATATTAATTCATGTATCAGAGCACAAAATACTAATTGTAAGCTTTTTCAAACATTTCGCTTGTAGGGTTGGGTGCTTGTTGTTAAATTTAAAAACTTTTTATATATTGTGTAAAAATGCTTTAAAAATTGGCCATAATAAGATATTTTTTCAAATTTTTAAGTCTTATTACCTTTGTCGGTCGATTTTCAAAGTGTTTTATAATTAAAAGTCTCATGTGGCTGTTAAAATACCTATATTTTTAATGCTTAAAATTATTAACAAAAGTTGAAAACCTGACGTCAGTATTACAATAAATTACAATAGTAGTTGGAGCAGTAAACTATATTGCAAATATAATACAGTAAAAAAATTGTATTTTCAACTTTTGAGATGCATTTTTTTAATTACTCATGCTACAAGAGAGTTAGAAGTTTAAAATAATTTAAATTCTTAAACTAAACCTGACCTGTAAACAAGATACATTCTTTTAATATCGAAAATACTTTTTTAATATTTGTTAGCTTAAGCTTAAGTGAACTAACTCAGGGAAATACATTTTTATTTTAAACACAAATATTATTTCTAAAGTAAAATATAAAATGCTGAGCTATCTTTTAATAGAACTATTATTTGTGGTTAGCTCGTTCACAATATTTTTCATTTATCTATACATTTTTTATGAGAAAAAATATTACTTTCAGGTGAAATAAAAGCAGAAAGTTCATTTGTATATAAAAGTTGCAATAAAGTAATTAATTCTTCATCGGACAGAGCTATGCACTTTGCTCTAAATAATAATATAAACAGCTTATCCTACGCATTGTTTAAATAAAGTTTCTAACATTTTCTGTGATTTATTACATATAAAGAAATAAGTAAAAGGTAAATATTTTAGACTAACAACTAACCCTCCTGTAGCAGTTCCTATTTCACACGACAAAGTATTCTTCTAACTGAGTTATAAGATGGTGTCTAAATAAGGGGTTAATCCTTTTATACAAATTAGTCGACAACTAAAGATAAGGCAATCATTTAATTGTCACCAGTACCAAAACCAATTTCCAACTGAAATATTCTTAGCCCACGAGTTGTCAAAATAAATTGAGAAAGCTTTTTTGATAAAAGTAACATGGATTATGGGATTGTTCACCTGTCAACTAGGTTCCATATATGTAGATACCAAGCGTCTTTACAGTTGTTTTGTAAAAAGTTTTAAAATAAATAGTTAAAACTCATACAGTGAATTAAATATACACACTACTTAGTATTATTGGCATGGCAGTCCGATTGAATGTCTCTATCTAACTCAACTGGCAGGTAACAAAAAGTGCTTTGCGTCGGTGCAAGAAAGAAAATAAAATACGCAATGACAACATATGGGAAAAGTCTTCCTTTACACACAGATTAATTACCTGTCGACTTTATCACACGATTTTGTTGCTAATTTATTGCTATATATTAGCAACATTACAATATTAAAAAGTTTTTTTTTTGAAAACATGCTACCTTGAATTTCATTTTTCACCCCGTTATCGACGGCAGTGATTTTGTTGCTGTCAGGGGAAGCACCCAATTGCTTCTATAGTACCAGCAACAAAATAGTTTGTCATGATCCACCGATTTGTTTTATTTTTTAAAAATTGTTTGTTACATGCTACCTTAAATTTAATTTTTCACCACGTTATCGATGGCAGTGATTTTGTTGCTGTGCAGGCAAGTACTCAATTGCTCCTATAGTACCAGCAACAAAATAGTTCTTGATGATCCACCGATTTGTTTTCTTTTATTTTTTCGTTACATGCTACCTTAAACTTCATTTTTAACCACGTTATCAACGGCTTTGATTTTGTTGCTGTTTGCGGAAGCACTCAATTGCTCCTTTAGTACCAGCAACAAAATAGTTTCTAATGATCCACCGATTTATTTTATTTTTTCTTAATTTTTCCGTTACATGCTACCTTGAATTTCATTTTTCACCACGTTATCGATGACAGCAACAAAATAGTTTTTGATGATCCACCCATTGTTTTTTTTTTAATTTTTCCGTTAAGTGCCACCTTGAACTTCATTTTTCACCACATCAACGGCTGTGATTTTGTTGATGTATGCGGAAGCACTCAATTGCTCCTATAGTACCAGCAAAAAAATAGATTGTAATGACCCACCGATTTGTTTTATTTTTTTCCCGTTACATGCTACATTGAACTTTATTTTCCACCACCTTATTGACGGCAGTGATTTTGTTGCTGTGCAGGCAAGCACTCAATTTTTCCTAAAGTACCAGCAACAAAATAATTTTTTATGATCCACCGATTGTTTTTTTAATTTTTCCGTTACACGCTACCTTGAACTTTATTTTTCACCACGTTATCGCATCGGACAAATAAAAAAAAACAAATCAGTTTCAAAACAACTTTGTTGCTGGTACTATAGAAGCAATTGAGTGCTTGCCTGTACAGCAGCAAAATCAGTGCCGACGATAGCGTGGTGAGAAATGAAATTCAAGGTAACATAAAAAGGACAAATAAAAAACAAATCATTGGATCATTCAAAACAATTTTGTTGCTGGTACTATAGAAGCAATTGAGTGCTTGCCTGCACAGCAACAAAATCACTGCCGTCGATAACGTGGTGAAAAATGAAAGTCGTGGTAGCATGTAACGGAAAAATTTAAAAAAATAAAACAAATCGGTGAATCATCAGAAACTATTTTGTTTCTGTTACTTTAGGAACAATTGAGTGCTTCCCTGCACAGCAACAAAATCATTGCCGTCTATAATGTAGTGAAAAATAAAATTCAGGCTAGCATGTTTTCAAAAAAAATAAAAACTTTTATTTATATTTTGAAATTGCTAATTTATAGCAACAAATTAGCAACAAAATCGTGTGATAGAGTCGACAGGTAATTAAGGATATATCAAAAATTACTGGTATCTTGATATCAATATAGCAGTAATTTAGATTTTTTAAAATCGGCTTGAGAAACAAAATCCTCATTTTAGCAACTAATTAGCAACAAATTAGCTACAAATTCCAGTGATTTTTTTAATTGATTTTTGCTGATTTACCCCTGCTAGCTTGATGGAATTGTCCACTCAGCTAATTGCTGTAATGAGTGAACTATCGTTCTTTGAATTGCCGCATTCGGCGAATTGTCATTTTCGGTTGTTTTTGTCGAAGAATTATCAGAATCCCACTATATGTATCATTATAATATAACTCTTGAAGTTGCTCATATTTGTCAAAACTGTTGAAACACTTGTCCATTCAATATGTAAGATACAGTTTGTTTTAATTAAAAAAAAAATATTGGCTAAATCATTTGCTTTTGTCGGCCCTTTCTATTTATTACTTATTTTTAACTTTAAAGAATTATATACACGACCATTAAGTTTTTAAACATGTTATTAAGATCTCCCATGTTTTGTCAACACCCAATTGCATATTTTTTATGTTACATAGATAACCTAAATTTTTGAATATATGAACTTCAAATTTTAGGTTTTAAATAAGAGTTATACTAATTTAAAGATATTACAAAAATAAAGTATATTTTTATTCTTTATTTAGAAGAATGCGTTAATAAATTTCTTTATACGTTGGTTTTTTTTCTAATAAATAGCATCAACTTTTAACTACTTTCTGTTCAACCGGTAGTGTCAAGTATTACTTCCGGTAAGATATAGAGTTAATGCTGTTTAATAGATAAAATCTTATTAAATAGTACAAATGTAGTAATGGAATTATTTAAAGAAGATTAAAGAGTTTAGCAATTCCTCATTTACAATGTCCAAAGATTACTACTTTCTTGATTTTTTTAGTGTATGTGTTGTATTCTTTCAAATCAAACTTATATTAAGGGTGTCTTTTTCCTGTGTTGAGTTTTCCTCCAAAAGTCAGTAATTCAAAAAATAAATCACTTGAGGTAACTTATGAAAAAATAACAATATTGAAAAATACTTAAAAGAATTAAATAAGACACCTAAAATGTCTTTTTGACAGCATTTTAAGACATAAAATAATTAGTTATCAAATCTTTTTATCGGTTGGATATTAGGCCAGGTTTTAACTTAACAATTTTGTTATATTTCCAATAAAAAGCAAATGGTTTTCTTGTTTTTGATTTCTATTATTTTAAGGATCTTAGTTTCAAATCCATAAATGATGTTACTATACTTAATTTACACCAACATGTTCTCTATAAGAATAACGCGGCCAACTTTATGTAAAGTCAATGCGGGACATACCACGACGACAAAGAGGGTGGGTGAGGTAAAAAAAGTAAAATTAATGAAAATTGGTAATACTAAAAAGCATTTGATTATTTAAAATCGTATAGTTCCGTTGAATGACTTTTTCTAAGTAGATTAGGGTTCTTGTTAAGTATATCAAAAAAGTTTTAACAACCATATTAAATTTTACAATAAGCATTGCACGTAACGTTTTAACTGTATGTGATGATTTTCCGATGTCCATAAGGCATTCATCAACGAAAATACTCATTCTGTAGGATGCGCTTTATCCATTAATTCATTAATTTACCGACATGCGGGACGCAAGAGACATATTGCGGGACAATTTTATTAAATATTGCAATGCGGGATTACAACCGCCAATACGGGACGATTGGCCGCCTTATATAAGAAGGACCTTATTAAGTCATTTTATCATTTGATTTAATACTTAACAAAGGTTTTAATTAAAATCATTGCATGCAATGCATTGGTATATATTTTTTCATCACCCGCCATTTTATTTCTCCCCCAAATAAATAATTTTCATCTTAAGTAAACCATACCATAACCACTTTTCTTCATATTATTAACGTGCTATTTCCTTACCTTAAACTTACTTAAACAAAATATATGTGGACCATGTATGTATATAAATGTTTGAATATTAATATAGAATGTAAAACTTGGATGTTTTTCCCAAAATGTGTTAATCACCAAGGAGAGCTTTTATTGAACCCAAACCCTACATAGCATTTTATAGTATTAAGAGAATTGCCTTTCTATTTTATAAGTAAATAGGATATTTATAAGAACAATTTTGTACTTTGTCCATTTTTTATCGATGAACAGTATTAAAAAATGCATGACAAAAACTTTGCACAGCTATGTAACACTATTGCACTGTTACTGTAATTTTTTAAAATATCTACTGATTGTCAAAATACTTTTTGTAAAAAATAAATTACTCATTGTGAAATATTATTCAGTTTTTTTTCTTACCAATATCCGATTTGCACTATAAATTTAAATAATCCAAACGTCAGTCGTTAAATCACCTGATTTACTTAGGCCTATACAAGGAGCTTATTAAGAATGTGGAAAAAATTGAGGGTCCTTATGTCAGCCACACATATTCTTACTTCAAAAAAGATAAAGTTCTTTTTTGCTCAAATGACAGTAAATCCTTCTGGTCCTTTGCCAAAAACATTAATCAAAATTTTTGCACAAATTCTTCTCCACCCCTAATCTATAAAGATAAAATTGTTTCTACTTATAAGGTAAAAGCCGAACTCTTTGCCAAACAATTTGCTACCAATTCTATCCTTGAAATTCAAAACAATCTACCGGTTCCAACAGTTGCCCTTGTTCCTTATAATATGTCCAATATAATTTTTACAGTTAGTCAAACAGATATGGCAGCATATCCTTTCTTCTCATAATAACAAAAAATCATCTCGGCTGGATGGCATACCACCAGTAGTCTTTAAAAAAAAGGGCTTCCCAGTTTGCACCCATCTTAACTCGCCTCTTTCGAATCTCTTACAACATGGGCGTTTTTCCAGAGAGCTGGAAAGCTGTATGTGTATGTACAACCTGTCCCTAAGAAAGGATGCAAAACTGTCTGTTATAACTACAGACATATATCTTTTCTTTCAGCTGTTTGTAAAGTAATGGAAAAATTCAATAATTTCCAAATCTGGAAGTATTTGAAAAAACACAAACTTTTACATGTTAGACAGTATGAATTCCGTTACAGAAGATCCACCGCTGATGTTCTTTCCTTTGACTCACATAACTTAAACAAGTCCCTTGAGTTTCTTGGTGAATCCCAAATCGTTGCTCTTGACGTATACAAAGCTTTTGTTCAAATCAGGCATGATGGTTTCCTTAAAAAACTTCCTTTCCACGGTCTTCCACCTTAGCTTTGTCCTTGGCTCTCTAGTTTCCTCTATAATCGACGTATATCAGTCATTGTAGATGGTTATTCTTCTAGCTTCTAACAAATTAAAGGTGGGGTGCCCCAGGGCTCAGTTTTGGCACCAACTCTATTTCTACTTCACATCAACGATCTCTCTTCCACAATCAATCCTATTTACAGTTTTGCTGACGATAGTACCCTCCACACTAATATTCATTTTTTCAAGCCAGCCTATAAGCCTTATTTGGAAAACAAGCATAAAGGTAGGTAAATGCAGATATCTCTTTCACAAGACCTTAAGGCTCCAAAACACAGTCATGTTTGCTGTCGCAAAAAAAGTGCCAATGCTCGTAGGTAACGTATGAGCGGCCAAGTTCTGAAGAACAAAGAGTCATTTCACTTTGTTGGCGTTACTTTTAAGAATAACTGGCAAGAAAAAATTACATCCATAGCCGTAGCAGATTCAGAAAACTGTGGATTTCTTTTTTAAACCAAAAAATATTTCTCTCCTTCGAATATGTATACTCCGTATGTATCCCAAATCAGCCCCTTTTTAAAATATTGTTCGCAGGAATCTAGGGAGTGGGGTCTCCCATAATTCTCTATTCCATTTAATGAAAAGCTGTTTGTCTTATTAATGATCCAACGCTTACAGAAAAGCTTCCTTCTCTTTCTCACCGCCGAGTTGTAGGGAATCTGTCGCTTCTTTATAGGTATTTTCACGGCTTCTGCGGAGCAGAGTTGGCCGGTATAATTTCTCCTCTGGCAGCTCCCAACAGAGCAACACGCAGTGCTATTTTTATACATCATTTTACAGTTGCACTTAAAAGGCCCCGAACTTCCCACTTTCTTCGTTCCTTCATCCCTAGAGTGTCCAGACTAAAGAACCTGCTACATGTAGTTTTTCCTCCTCCTTAAAATCTCCAAGTGTGAACAAACTTTCTCTTACCACACTTAAGACACCCACGGTACGTTACTGTTTAGGCCTCTTCCTTCATGGACCCCCCAAGTTAAAAAAAAGTGAGGAAATTCTTATAGGAAAAACTGTGAAGGCTGAGGCGTCGGACTGTATAGTCCAGATAACAAAGGCAATAACAAATAACAATATATAAACAATAACAAATAATATTGTTATAGGCCTAGGTGCAGCTCATAGCTACAATGGGATAAGCAATATCAACAAATTTTTTGCTAGAGTCAAAGAAACGGCATTGTTAACGAGCTGGACGGAATTTTAAAAGGTAGCCACAACACGATTAAAACTAAAGGATCAAGCCGAACATTTTATTTATTAATTATTAAAGCAGGATTAACCCTTTAGACAACACCCACCTGGGATGTGTTATCCCGTGCTTTAAGGAAACAATTCAGGAAACCAAAAATTAAATTAACGGAGAAGCACCCGCAAATATATAGAATGCTAACAACGTAGTGGCGAGACAAGCAGAACATTTTTATTAAGGTTAAGTTAAAAGGCTGCAAAAGCCAAGTTACGGGGAGACAAGAAAATGTTATGGATGCAATAAGGTTTCTTCTTCTAAGGTTTCTTGTTGTAGATATTCTTATCTACAACAAGTCTGTGGAAACAATTATTAAACAAAGGGATCATACTATAGCAGAGAGAGAGAGAGAGAGAAATTTTGATTAGGGACACGTCAGCTACGTCCGCCATTTGGACTATAGAAGAAAATAAACGTTTAAGCAGACGATTTCCGACCCCGAAGTCAGGATGCACAGCAAGTCGAAAGTTGGAATGAAATGCAGATGAATAGAATACAGTACTTAGATAACATTTCACGTTTTCATAACATAGCCCTGATAGCTTCTGGAGCTATTATATTATTATTATTAACCAGGAAGATGGGGTTTAAGCTAAGTAGAAAACATAAATTAGAAGTCATAGGATACTAAGTAAGAAACTTATGGGCAAGCTCTCGTAAAAACTTTTACTATATAACTGGCTCTGGGCAGCAGGTCAGTTAGAATCATCATTCGTTTCAGAAAAGTGTTGTTGCTATTTAGTAGCCCCTTTTGGGGCCGCTTAGAGGGCAACTCGAGTTACAAGATGATTTGAGAAAACTTCGAATAAAATCGTTAATTAAAAGTTAATAATTTTTAGGAATATTTGGGTTAAACATACTGTTACAGACTTTAAAAATATCTGTTTAGTTAATAGAATTGTAAAAGGTTAGAATTATTTTATTTAGGTTAATAATTTATTAAAAATAGGTTACCTTAGTTTTTCCCTTTTTCGACGGTCATTGCGGATTATCCTGAGGGCGCTGGAGACATCTATTTAACACTTTTCTTGCATCCTGTAGTAAAAGAATTCTTCCAGCTAATTCTGGACTTTTCCATTCTTTTCCACATTACTATATAAAGCGCGAAGGAAATCTGCACGGGCCAGTTTTAGTTTTGTATTCCGACGAGATAAGAAGTTGACAGACAGTTAAAGGTTAAACAGTTGTCATTATTACGTTACGTTAAAGTGTTACCATAGAAACGTTTGTAGACCAGATATCCAATAAAAAGGTGTAAAACCAGGATCCGTGTTTTTATACGGGGTGTCACGGAACAATACTTTAAGGTAATAATTTTTAGTGTAACTGTTTTGCTGAGATTAACTGCTAACTGAACCGCTCCAACCTTAAACAAAGCTGTCACTCTCCAGATTTCTACACAACCCTTTATTGGTTATTCAGCGAATGCAAGATATCACCCGCCACTCGCTGACCCCGTCCTTAATTTTACGTCGCGACTTACACGAAATTCATATCCGCAAAAACTCCGCATTGATTCTGAGAATGCGGATGTCAAAATTGATGCAGAAATTCCGCGATTGCGGATGTGAATATCCGCAACATACCTACACAATAGCTTTAAGGCCAGGTAAAGCACACAGGTGCTGAGGTGTAGATAGATATAAAATAGTAGCATGCAATTTTTGTGAAACAATATTTAAGCATAGCTTTAGGAAGATAGACGAGGCCAACATAATTTTGTGTTGGAATACCCAGCTTATAAGCTAAGGAAACCATTCCTAAATGACAGGTACAATGGCATAAAAAAATTGTCAGAATAGAGAATGTTGCTTGAAAGAAATATATCCTTAAGCAACGAAAAGGATAAGGGGTGTATCTAATTAAAAATTTAGCTATAAACAAAACTTTAGGACATTTACTAATAGTGCACAAAATAAATTAACCCATATGAACTCAAAAAATTATTAATTATTTAAATTACCTAATATTACTGGATATGAAATAATTTATTTATGCATGTCCAGTGAATATTTTGTAAAAAACATATATTATTATCTCAGGTTTATTAGGTAAAAATTATTGATAAAAAAATACTGCTCAAATCGAATTAGATTTACTTTAATAACAAAACTATTTGAATTATACACTATAAATAATTCAATAACTGTCTGTAGGAGGAGCTGGTGAATATTTCTCCGCTTTGGTTCTTTCTCCAGCAAAATGCTGACGATGGCGCTCAAGCCTCATGGCATCCATTCTAGCATACTGTCTACGACTTGAAGCACACTCTTCAAAGTCTCTAATCAGAAGTTCACATTTTTTTAACCCTCTATCCAACCCATAGGCCTCTAAACAGTCAAGAGCCCTCATTTCCATATCAGCGCATTTTCCATACCATTGATGACTAACAATAGCTCCTGTTAAGTCGGTGAAGGGTGATTTAAGAATTGGTGATATAGTAGTCATCCTATAAAAAAATATATATTTAATTCAATTAAGTGAAGAAGATTTATTGTCTAAATAACATAATAATAATAATAATATACAGCGTGCCTCAGGATAGGTGGCCGAATTGGACAAATAGATCAAACAATTTTAAACAGTATTTTGGAGTTTTGTTCTGCATAGTCTAAAACGACAATTCACAAAATTTTACTCAACTCGGTATTATACAGGGTACAACAATTTGGAAGTTAGAGTAAGATTTTATAAAATATATTGTTCAGAATTAAAATGTATGTCATAATTTGGAGTCATAGCTCATTCATTTAAACTGTGGCGTTTGAAATAATTATCCTACAATAACTTGATTTCATGTTCCATAGAACTTTATTTGAAAATCATTATGATTAAAACAATAATATGTATTTTTTTATTTTTCTTCAAAAAATGCAAATTACTGTTTTTATCATGACAATTTCCAAGGAAAGTTTTAACCAAAAAGAAAACATGTTATTGTAGGATAATTTTTTCAAACGCTATAGTTTAACTGACTTTAAACTTCAGATTATAACATAAATTTTAATTCTAAATAATATATGTACAGGATGCCCGGAAAACTTAATAGTTTTTTACATTTTTAGTCTATAAATGATACTTTTAAAATTTAAACTTAATTTTGCATAGTAAGCTGTGTTTATATTATCAACTAAAGTATTATTTATACATAAAAAAAAATTGGTTTCGCATTTTTATAAATTTATTCGTTTTATTTTAACAACTACAATGTTTGCTACCTATAGAGAAAATTCTATGACTACAGGGTGTAATAGATAAGAATGGATAAGAATAGCGAGCGGTCGTATCTTGGCAATGGTAAGGTCCAGAGGTTCGAAAAAAAAATCTTATGATCAAAATGGGCAAGAGGAATGGCTGAACATTATTTTAAAACGAAGAAACATGAAATTCACGCTATCTTGGAAAGTTGGACGACGAGCTATAACTTTTGAAAACATCATTTAATAACCTAGGTGAGTCCACATCATTTTGTTTTGTGACATTTTTTCGTTTCTGTCATAATAAGGGAGAGGGTGGTGGTCATTTAATAAATAATTCTCGTTGAAACGTTTAGTTTAAAACACTTGAACTAGAGGGCGTTATTTGCAGCGATTACACATTTTTGTAATTTTTGGAAAAAAATTAAATGGAACAGTCTCGATACATTTTTAATCACCATAAAATTAGCTTAACTATCGTTAAAAAACAAGTAGCTTAAATCTGTCTCAAAAAAAAAAAAAGATTTAAGTTTATGCCTAAATCCTAATTTTAATAGTATTAAATTTCATATCAAATTTAAAATAACTTAAGAAAATTGTGGAGAGAACTGGTCTAATTTTAGTACATTATTTTAAGAAGGATAGGTACTTGACCCTTTTTTACATAAGTTTTTTTGGTGGGGTTAATCAAACGTCTAAATTCTTGTTCTGTGGCATTCCAAAGTTTTTATATTAAATGTTGTTGAATGACATTTTATTTTTCAAATAACTCCAGAACTGATAAATTTGGTGACTTGGAGGCCACCTTATAGGGCCCTGGGTGCCAATCTGATGACCTGGAAAATGATATTTCAAATTATTTGTGCTGCGGCACCGTCTTGCTGAAATTGTGGTAATGGCACACCATTGCATAATTTAGGTTAAGTATTTTCCAGAATATTTAAGTACCTATTCATATCCTAGAATAAAACATGCCACACCGACACCAAAAATCATGTATTGATTTTAAATGGACTAGTATCTGCTGTTTTATCTGTTTAATATTCCAGCACTGCTGAAAAAAGCCTCGTCAAATCATATTATTTTTTTGTAAAAATTATTAATATTTAAATTTTAAAGGTACCACACAAAAATTTATTCGTCGCTCTGCGTTCCCAGGATGCAAATTATAAACTAATTTTAATTTATATAGCTTTAGTTTATGTTTTTGTAGAATTCATTGGATCGTGGCTTTTAACACTCCTACTTTTTCTTCAATATTTCCGCAGGAGGTTATAGGGGTATTTTCTATGCTTGCCAATTATTATTTTCCTCAACTTCTTCTTGAGGCTTGTCATAACAGCTTGATGTGGTTGCTTTCTTTTAGGGTACCTAATGAAATATTAAAGCATAATAATCCATCATAATAAGACATCTGGATAGGTACATATCACATACCTCATCACTATTTTCGTCGCATCATATAAAGCATTGCAGCATGTCATACATTTCGTTATTTGTGAAATTGGAATTTAATGCTATATATTTATATAGAATTATTAAATGACGATTAAAACATTAAAACTTATTAATAAAAAAAGTTGTAAACTTCAAAATAATACTAAAACTCGGAAGTTGCTGTAAACTTAAAAAAAATATGGATAACTGACGGCTATCTTCATTCTTTTGTTTATAAAGTCTTTATATTACAGCCAACTAGGCAATATTTAATTTTAAAATTAAAGAGATCGATTTAAGGTCTAAAAATATGAAATAACTATTAGGTATTATATATTTTTGAAAGGTTTCATTCGAGATAATTTAATAATTTAAAAACATACAGTGTTTTTTTACTTTACTTTTGTAAATTACAAGATAACTGAAATACAAGGGGGAGGCCGAAAATTAAAAGAAAAAAAGAATGTATGAATTAATGAATCCAATGTGTCACTTTTTAGATAAAACATTAAAAAATTCAAAATACGCCAATGTGTATGGCTATTTAATTTGTCTTAAAACGAATACTGGCCAAATGACTTGATTGCCATTAGGCCTTCGCAAATAATAATTTTTTGCGGATGCTGCATGTGTGATTCTCGCATGCAGAGTAATATTTCTGTTTACCAATATTGACAGTTCTGTTTGTCGATTTCACCATTCAGGGCAAATAAAAAAATCGATGAACACTGAATAATTTTCATAGTGAAATTAAGATAATATATAAGAAAGGTATTCTAATCCTGCAATGCATCATGGGAAATGTGTCCAGAGGTGGCGCCGCCACGAGTGTGTCTTGAACACTAAAGTATTTCCATCCTTATTTTTATTATTGCGGAAGTTGGGATAAAATTACTTTAGTGTGCAAGACACACTCGTGGTGGCGCCACCGCTTGACACATTTCCCATGATGCATTGCAGGATTAGAATACCTTTCTTATATATTATCTTAAGTGAAATAGTTTAGTCAACAAGTTCAAAAATATGTTAATTCGAGATAAAACTCCTTAAAATATGAGCGATAGCTCATTGGATACGGAATGATATCTAGAAAAATGTATTTGAAGGATTGAATGAAATATCTTTTAGTGTCATCTTGGCATCTATCTCTAATAATAGCTGAGATACCCTTCAATTATAATGAAATCCGGACATCCTGTTCCTAAATAAAATTTTGCTCCAATTTTCAAATTGGAGGTACCTCATTAGTGATGATTATTTGAGTAACTGGCCCTCTATAATACCGACTGGAGTAAAATTTCCGTTTCAGACCATGCCGACCTTAACCCCAAAATACAATTTTTAAATTCAAAAATTTTTGGTCAATTTATTCTATTTGGCCTTCTATCCTGGGACACACGGTATAGTGTGGGCCATAATGTTTTAATTACTGTTTTTTTTAAAATGTTTTCCTTTAATAAACGCTTTTATAAAATGTCATCTAATTTAAGGGGTTACATGGGTTTTGTCAAGGGAAAAATGGCCTTTTTTCAACAATTTATTTTTCATGTAAAAAATGGAATTTTTAATTCAAATTCTCAGACACACATTTGACAAAGAAGTTCTAAAATTTTTGTGACAAAATATTAATAACTCTGCCATTGTGACGTCGTTTCCGGCGACTCCTCGGGAAAAAGGTGCGTCCGCGTTGGCAAAAGAACTTCTTACAGGATCATCTGAAGTGAAAAAAGAATGTGTTTTAGTTAAGACCATAAGCTAGGAATTGGACGAAGGAAAAAAAAAGTAAAAATTGGATTTTTGGCAGAAGTTTTTACAAAAAAATGACAATTTCGGTGAAAATTTCGCTACATTTTTTTTATATTTTCAATCGAAAAAAAAATCCTTCGTCCAAGTGCTTGAATTGTATCTTGACCTGTGTAAAATTTCATGAAGATCGATTGAGTAGTTCTCGAGAAATTTTGCCAACCGACTTTGAAAACATAGTTTCGAGATAAACGCGTTTGAAGTTTTGAGTGATAATACTTTCGGCCGACTTGGGCTGATGTAAATCGTTCGTGATTGGAAATAATTTTCGAAAGGTCTCCGCAACCGCTAGTAGTTGCCCTTAGAGAGTGAAAGAAATGGACAAGAAGGACGAACTAACAATAGACGAGCAGCTGCTCCGGCATATGTACTTGCGGCGCGCTTAGCCTAGCTGGCCTCGAGCGCTCGACTTCTGAAGGCTGTATCTCCGATACTATTACTCGGATCAATTTGAAAATTTAGGACAATATTCTAGAGATGTTGTAGAATTTAATAAGATGATAAAAAAAATCGATTTTATTAAATCATGAAACCCATGTAACCCCTTAAACTTTAATAAGAAGCTCAAAGTGTCCCTGAAAAAAATTATTTTTAATCCCAACATTGTGAAACAACATAGTAAAGATAAAAAGAAGGTAAACAGAATTTTTTTGTAAGCCTTATACGTCTGCTAAAAACACTTTTTCTATTATAAAAGATGAGTCACTACAGTACTGCCCTATAAGAAATTCGTAAAGCATAGGGAACAAAATCTCTATAATTAACAAAATAATATGAACGATCAACCACTTTTAGCAGTGTAGACTCTCAGGTATTGGCGGAATTTTCTTATATTTGTTATAAGGGATTACCGGAACTAAATTACAGCAACATGTAAAACGAGCTATGCTCTGGGCTACATTTTCAGAAGCACCAAAAGAAAAAAAGATAAAAAGATAAAAATCAGTCTGCAAAATCTAATAAAAGACACCAAAGTCTGCTGAGCGGCAGAACCGAGTGGAATAGAGCTCTAACAACAAAAAGTATTAAAAACACGTTAAAAGTTGCATTATCGCACAGCTAGAGGCCACTACTGCCATCGTTAGAACTATAAAAGAATGCCTGATTTTAATACTGAAGAAAAATCAGTAAATAAAAAACGTTTTAAAAATTTACAAAATTGGTTTTTTGGTATTATTTTAATTTATATCATTTTGAAAAAATAATAAGGTTATTATTTATTAACTTATTTTTGTGTTTACATTTAATTTTTTTTTAATCTGAACTTAAAAGTGTTTTTTTTGCCACTGCACTTGGTAATTTATCCTCTACATCTTTAAAACTTGACTAATGTAATACTTTCTTGAAAATGTAATTTTCGTTTGTATCTTCTGGCATTGCTGCTCTCATCAAACCAAATTACAAAAGGGGTGAAAAGAATTCCATCTGCTGTTATGTCGACAATGTTAAGTCTACTCCCGCTAATTTTATAGATCATAAAAATACTTTTGTTCAGTTTTCAAATTATCTACAAATCTTTAAACAGGTATGTTGGTACAACAGAAGGCGTTAAATTTAAAATTTAAATTGTTTTTACAAGCATTCATTATAAAAAAATAATATCTTTAATAGGAAAATTGGAACACTTTATAAAAGCATTCAATCCAAGTAAATGCATTATTTTAATCTTTTGTAAAAGATGTATTACGATAAGGGTCATACAGACTCCTGCACTTATACTGCAAGGTTTTTTATTTAAAAGTCAGATATAATTACAAGTAAGGCAAAGGTCCATTTCCCTGTATTTGGATTGGTTAATTGGGTAAACAAATTAAATAGGTTGTTGACAAAATTCTCTTTTTTTGAACACAAACAACATACACACACGGTAAACTCCATTTTAAACAATTCAAATTAAATTTAAACAGTGGAGGCTTTTCAAATATATTACTAAAAAAATTATATTTTTAAAAGTAAAAATATTATTGTTTTAGTGGTGTTTTATGTTAAAAAGAACATAAAAATAATGTTTTCTTAAAAAATAATAAATGTTTACTATAAAATCTACCACTTTTGTGTCAATAACCTCCTTATTAAAGAATAAATTTTAGGAATGTTTGAGCAGTTTTGGCGTTGGGTCCGAGTGGTAAGTTATAAGTTGAAAAATACGAATTTCCGGTACAATTTGACCTGGGGATTGGTGATTAGCACTCCAAAAAACACCATATACAAAATTTCAATCAACTCAGCAGTGGGCTTAATAAGTAAAAAATGATTAAATTCATAACTGATGTGTGTTTTTGGAAAACTGCTAAAATTTTGCTATTCCTAAAGTATTTAAATTTATTAAGGTAGTTTAAAGAAACAAACAAAATTATACTAAAGGTCAGCGAAAAGGGGCCAACCAACCAGCATTCAGAGCGAGAAAGGTACTAGACTTACAGAGCTTTTTCTCTTATGCAGGCTGTTCGCACAGCCTACATAAAGTATTCCTTTTAACTTGTAAAACCGTTCTTGAACAGTTCTGCAGAATGACTAGTATAAAAACAAACTCTGATGGTGGTGTCAAACTGGTTCAAAAAGTCAGTAACCGTGGTTATTGACTTTTTAAACTAACATGTATTTCTTATACAAAAATAAACAGATTTTGGAGGACAATCGGCAACCCTATAAATTAAAGCAATACCAAAAGGGTTAGTTTAAGTTCAGGTAGTTAGACTTACAGAGCTATTGATACTTTATGGTCTTAAGGCGATTTTATAATAAACGTAGAGAAAGCATTTTTGCATTCTATCCAACAACTTATTACACGATTTCCACCTCAAGAAAAAGTGTTATGTCACCGATTTGTATTAGCTTTACTTAACAAAAATTTAATATCTGATATTAATCAGAAAGACAAGTAAAAAATAAATATTAGCAAACTACTACATTCTTAGGAAGTTCTGATATACTTACGTAAAAAATTAATTTATATTATTGTTCAAAATTTTACTTCTTTCTAAATATTTTTGATTTTGATACTGAGTTGAATATCGGATCTTTAAGGTTTTGATTGAGATTGACTGAATTGTTATCTTAATGGCTTTGATACCAAGTCAATTCGCCAGCTCTCTCCTTTTCAGACACACGTTGCTATGTGGCAACGTAGCTTTTCCGGTTTTTCTCGGTGGAAAATCTGGATGTCGGGCTCTGTAGCCCCCAGAAATTCCGAATTTTAAACAAAGAAAACTTCGTGCATGACACTAAACGTAAAAACAACAGAAAATCTAGGCCTCAACCGCCCACAGCGCTTAGCCCCAAAAAAGGGACCCCTTTTTTTGGTCGTGAGCCTCTCCTTGATCCCCGAGAGTTAAAAGTCGATTGATACGGTACCGCTCTTCCAGGAAAAAGCCAGAAAAAGCTATGTAGCTTTTTATCGGGTAAAAAAACTGTAATGTTTTGACCTTTGTTTAAATCATCGACTAAAATCTTCGAACATACATCTACTAGAGACAGCCTTGCAGCCCGGTAGTGCAAACAAGCGTGTGAGAGAGAAAGAAAAATCGCAGACTTACTTTTTTCTTCGCTTTAACTTAGTCATTCTTCGACAGAGAGGGGCCGACCAATCAGCACGCAGAGCGGGGTATATATCCCTCCCACTGACCAATCAACACGCTTAAGCGAGAGAGAAAGAGTATTGTGCAATTTTTCTTTCTCTCTTGCATGCACACGATAGGACTTTCACTAGTATAAAAAACAGTTATTTAATTTATGGAGAAAAAACTTGTTATTTCGCCAGAAATTTTAGGGTAGTATATATAACAATGAACTTTTAACCTTTAAAAATGTACCTACTAGGCCAGCCGGCCGACCAACATCAGTGAGCAGGGTGAGAGAATATTATACCCCTCTTTTCTTTCTCTTTCGCACGCTTGTTTGTCCGGCTAAGCGTCCAGGCTGCCTCCAGTAGTATTTCTTAAAGCTTTTAACTTCCGGTATTTACAAGGGTATTTAGACGAAGAATCTACAAAAGCAGTTTTTCTCTCGTATTTTGTGAGTTTCGGTTTTACCTCCGGCCAATAAAGTCACGAGATAAAAGGCTGCATGGCTTTTTCCGGGAAGAGCGGCTGGCAAAGCCGTATCAACTGATTTTAACCCTCAGGGATCCCACGTCAATCAATGAAGTCCTTCTGCTGAGGCTAGACGCTGTAAGCAATGATTCTTATAATTTGGTGTTTTTGCGTTTTCCAATGGCGGAACATGGATGCCCTCACAGCGGGAAGCACTAGAACTGACAGAAAAAGGTTAAGCGCAATACAAGCAGCACGCCTTGGTTTGACCTCCATTTTTTTGTGCTTTTCATAAGTTACCGGGCCCACGGCCGATTTTATTGAAATTTTGTATACTGGGGTTTTTTGGAGCGCTGATTACAAATCTGAAGTTAAATTTCGTTGGACACTTTTAGTTTTTATGTTATTACGCCCCACTCGGACCCAATCTCAAAATTGTACAAACTTTCCTAAAATTCCTCCTTCTTAAAACTGATTACAGCCAAAATTGAAGATTTTATGGAAATACACCTATTATTTTATAAGATTAATTTGATTTTACCTTCATTTAACAAATATTTTTAATAAAAAATAGCACAACAAAAATATTATTTTTACTTTTAAAAATGTCAACAAAATTGTCTAGTGATTTTAGACAGTTTTATGTTGGTACGCCAGGAACCCAAGAAACAATTAAATGGCTTGCTTTTTAAATTTAAATCGCGAAAAATAAAAATAATTCAAATTTATAGAGTAGGCCATTCAATTGTTTCGCAGGTCTCTGGCGTACCAACATAAAACTGTCTAAAATCACTAGACAATTTTGTTGACATTTTTAAGGATAAAAATAATATTTTTGTTGTTCTATTTTTTATTAAAAATATTTGTTAAATGAAGGTGAAATTAAATTTGTTTTATAAAATAATAAGTGTATTTCCATAAAATCTTCCATTTTGGCTGTAATCAATTTTAAGGAGGAATTTTAGAAAAGTTTGTACAGTTTTGAGGTTAGGTCCGAGTGGGGCGTTAAAACTCAAAAACTAAAAGTGTCCGACAAAATTTGACT
Organism: Listronotus oregonensis; assembly: GCA_019359885.1. Taxonomy (NCBI): domain Eukaryota; kingdom Metazoa; phylum Arthropoda; class Insecta; order Coleoptera; family Curculionidae; genus Listronotus; species Listronotus oregonensis. Next base: position 58,178 of record JAHBCN010001909.1, read on the forward strand.
TCAGATTCGTAGTCAGCGCCCCAAAGAACCCCCGTTACAAAATTTTAATAAAATCGGCCGAGGGCCCGGTAAGTAAAAAATTACCGACGAGTGTCTGGAAAGGGGAGAGTTGGCTAATTTACTAGTATCAAAGCCATAGAGTAGTTAAAATTTACAAGAGCTTATCGGCAACACTGTGTAGATGTTGAAGGAATTTATGAAATTTATGAATTGTTTACTTTTTACTTGCTGGGCTATGTTATCGGCTATAATCGCGGTTATCGTCATAAAAATAAACGAAAATTAATTTCCTTCAATCACGAATCTATAATTAAATTTACTTTGTTTTTGTTTGTACGTAGCTAGATGTGAAAAGTAGTGTTTATTATTTCCAGAAATGGACATCTTTGAAATTGTAGAAGACTTGTTGAACAAGAATAGTTCAGAAACTCAAATTAAGTTTTATAGACATTTTTCCTACTTGAAGCCCAGTGATAACAAAGATATAGAAAAAATAATTACAAAAACATGGGAACTTATACAAAGAAATATTTTATCCAAAGATATTTTGTATTTTTCATTGCTAATAAACAGAAACTTTGAACTTTTAGAAAGATGTTTAAATTGGGATAAGGCAGTGTTACAGTTAAATATCAAGGATCCCTATTTACTTTTTGACTATACAGTTTATACAAAAAAACATTGGTGTAATGAATTATTAAAGAATTATGGGTCACCTGCAAAGGAACCATTAAGCAGATTAGTTTATAATAAAGTGTTATATTTGCAATTAGTTAACCTAACCAATGATTCACTTGTCGAAAATTTTAATATGCCTTTATTGAAAATGTTAATACAGTCAATTGACCATACTAGCATTGGTGACTTTTGGATATACTATTTAAATGAAATGCAATATATTTTAAAAATAGTGGAATTTTCCAAAAAAATAAATTCTGAAGTCAATGAATTTGAAGTTTTACATTATTCTGGTCAGAATTGTATACTCGAAGTGGCTTCTAAGTATCTAAATTTGACTGACAGCCATTCAGGATTTGATATGTTTTTTTTGAAAGTAGGGAATTTGAAGTTCCCCATGATGAGGATTTACTTGGTCAGCATGAAATCCTGAAATCGTATGGTGTGCTAGTTGAATTAATGAAACTGATTATACCTAATAATGAATCTAATAAATGTACAAATGTTAATGAAAAAATTGACAACATACAAAAAATTTTTCTTGACATAAAGGATCACACATTACAAATAGAATTACTTCAGCTAATTTTTGCTACAGCTTTTATAAAGTATAGTGATATTTTCTCATTAGAAACAACATATTCTTATTTACCCATACATGAAAGCTTTATCTGTAATGAAAAGGAGATTAGAATTATTTTGTTTACTTTGAAGTTCCTGATAGATGAAATTAAATTTAAAAAACTGTATGAAAATAATCATAAAGAACTTAATACATTGAACTTCTTACATAAAATTGTAACAGATGCTGCTTGGAGATTAGATTTAATAGCAAATTTAAAAAGTTCACCAAAATGTGAAACAAAGTTACTTCATTATATGCTAGCTGAACCGGAATCTCTTATTAATATTTGTCTAAAGTTTGAAGATTTTACACGAGCATCTCAAGTGTTAAAGGTAAGAAATAATTTTAGAAGTAACTATAAATTTTACTTTTGATAGCCCTTTACCTTAAATATTTATAATATAGACTGACCAATGTCAAAATTTTTGACAGTTTTAAAAGCAGATGATATTAATTGCCAAAAAAAATTTGTTATGCTACGTTTACACGTTTGGCAAGTTGCGATAAGGCTCCACAAAACGCAAGCATGTGAATGGGGTGTTTGGCTTGGCATGCGTGAGCTTGGAAGAGCTTGCCGCCGATTCGGGCAGGGGTCGGTTTTTAAACACAAATCAAAGAAGTTTGCGGTAAGCGCTTAGAACACACTAACGTACTCGCAAGCGTGTAAACGGCATCCAAGCGTTTGTAAAGGCTTGGAGCTTGTCGGCGCTTGCCAGGCCATGGCAAGCGTGTAAATGTAGCATTACCCTTATATTTAAAGGTTGTTTTTTAAAAAGCTTATTCATGTAGCCAAAATTAGTGCATAATGTTGTTTATGACAGAAGAGGATATATTTAAAAATTATATTTTTCATTTAACAAAAACTTGATAAAGATACCATTTACAGGGAAAGAAAATGTCATTTAATAATTACGCATTTATGCAGTAAGTGCCCTAATTTATGTATAACTATAATTTTAAACAATGATATTAAATATAAATAGTCTATTAGCCAGTGGCGGCTCGTGGGTTCGCAGCCCGGGTCGGCAGATGGATGACTTATTTTTTTCCTCAGAAAACCTAACAATAAAATAAAACATTCCGTTATGTAGCTCATTATAGGATTTTTAATAGTTTTAATTTTTGTTTGTTTTTTTTAATGTGTTTTATTTATTTTTTTGATTTTTTGAGTTTTTTAATTCTTTTGTGGTTTTTAATATTTTATCTTAAATAAGTTCATTATGTTTAACATTTTCTAACCGAGCTCCGTTGTTTACTAACAAGCAAATGTTTTGTTTACCAAAAAAAATCATTTTAAGTTCACTGTAAATATGACCTTTTGATATATCATGCTTTTATAGAGCACGAAAGAGTTTTTTCAAGTTGTCATATAACAGACATGGCCAACAAAACGATTTATTTTTTGTTTCACTTCCCGTAAGCCAGGCATACTTACTTTTGATACCAATTTTCTGAAAAAGCCCTGTTACTTACTTTACCTCCCGTATTAATTAGGTTTGACATCTTGGTGTCGGACGCTCATTATTTATTATTTTAACTTGCTCGTCGAATGAAAAAGATGAAAATCCACTTTTTAAATTTAAAATATAATGAACAATATCACTAGTTATAGTGGTTACATCTCCCTGTTCGTTTGCCGTTAGAGAGTTCTCTCCATTTTTGTCGGAATTAAAAAATTTACAAGATTACAAGGCTTACCTGACACCTGTGACATAAAATAATAAAATACACTTTCTTACGGAATTACACTAAAACTTCTTTTACGATATTAAAGCTCGTTTATTTTAAAAACAGTCCCAAAAAAACACTAAAATATCGATCAACACGCACTCCCAGTATAATACTAAAAATATCAATAAAAATCGGGGTTTCTTCCATCAAGTTTATTGAGAACCTAAACCTAACCTCACTTTATTTTCATCGGCAAAACTGTATTTGCCGAATGTGGCTATTAATACATGAACAAAATAAATCAAATGTATGTTTGGTTGCCTATCTTATTCGCAGCTTTCTCTGTGATTTACCAATGAAACCGTACGGCAAGCCGGACCAGGGAATACCAAGGCCATTCGAAAAGTAGAAGTGGAATAGAACTTTGGTATAGCTTAATCGCAGAAGTGTTAAACTACGCAAGTAAATGGTATAGGCGAACAATAAATAATACAACAAAAAAGGCTTTCTAGTAAATAAGGTAGTTGTTCTGTAAAAAGATTGAGATTTTTGGTTTGAATGTTTTGATTTTAATTAATTATTTACTCATTGAGCACTAAGGACCAATGGGTCGGCACTGCCGACCCTGCCGTCCCTGTAAAGCCGCCACTGCTATTAGCATTCCTGAACTTAAAATGTTATTACACAAAGCTTCTTTTTAAAACATACTTGATAACAGAAATTAACATCAGTTTTTAACTAAAATTACAATTAACCTAAGGAACATTTATACTGACTTATAGAACTATCAAAAAAAAACTTGATAAATACAGTGCTTCATTTTAGATCTTAATTTTTTGGAGATCAAATTATTTAAATTATATTTGATTTGGTTGAATGACATAAATACATTTTTTCTGTTTTATGTATTTGTTATACATGAAAAACAGACGAATATAGTACTTATAAATAAATAAATAATAGGTAGGTAAGTAGGTAGGTTTAAAAAGTGAGTGGGTATAACACCCTTCCACCGCGACCGATCGGTCTATTGTGGCTCACACCCTTTTATATTTCTCCCACCAGGTCCAGACTCCTAATAAATCTGTTGATCCTGTTGGGAGAGAGATCTTTCACCTCCCCCGACAACAAGGTGTCATTGCCGAGGATTGCGAATCTTAGTCGTGCCAGTGCTGGGCACGAACACAGTATGTGTTCTGCCTATTCATCCCCCTCCATGCACATGCGGCACTCGGCGTCATCCGCTAGGCCGATCTTGTGCATGTGGTACTTTAATCTGCAGTATCCCGTGTACAGTCCCACCAGAGTCTTAAGGTGTACCCTTGATTGCTTCTGCAGTTTGACATCACATTGTTGGTTCGGTGGGCTAATGAAGGCCTTTGAGTGTCTAAGACCTGGAAGTCCATGCCAGTACCGAAGATTTTCTCTTTGTGTCGAAGCTGATATGAACTGCTTGGCCGTTCCATAAGATATACCGATGACCGGTTCCGGCCCTGTGAATTTTGTTTCTGCCCCCTCTTGGCAAGGGGGTCTGCGGATTCATTACCCTCTAGGCCGGTGTGTCCAGGTATCCACAGTAGTGTAACCTTCTTGTTTTGACCGGCATCGGCAACGTCGCTTTGTGAAAGGTGTTTTGTTTTGATATTGCTCCTGTATTATTTGTCTTAAATTTGAGTGTTTAAAAGTTATTTATTTAATAAACTATGCTTGTTTGCAATAAAATATAAACCAGATGTTAAATATCAATCAAGAACTGAAACAGGTACCAATAATAAACATGAATAACCAATAAAGTAATAATACTGTAATTTCCCGCCAAAAAATAGAACTGTCATTGAAGAAGAAGAGAACGCTTTGGAACCAATCAAATTGTGCCACTCCAAATTTAAAATTGCGACGATGCCGAGCTGAACTATTTTTACCCAGCCAATAGGGTCCTTGCACATTTTTTTTTAATGATGTCGTTTGGGGGATTCTTATAAACCGTTTTGCAGAAACCTACTACTCCGTCTTTATCGCAACCTTTTGTGCCATTCTTGATTAAACAACTCGAAATGGAAACAAAGGTACCTTCAAATGTTTCTGTTGAGGTTACCCTTTTACTGACGTCTTTAAGAATAAAACAGAGCTGCATAGAAAGAAAAAAGCCTAGTAGTACAATTTTGGCAAAATGGTAAAATGCCAGAATGGTAAACAGATGAACGCAAAAAGGAACTCGGAGAAATTTATGAAACCTCCGCTTTGCAAGAATTTCCTTTTCAATATCGTTGCTCACTTTGTTCTGTTTGGGAAAATTTTTATTGATTATAACGAAGACTAAAAATGAAGTAAAGTTTATCGCTGGGTAAATTACTCATTACAAAAATAGAACTATTAATATTTCACGGAAAAAAAAAAACTTTTGTTCAAGTTCCAGTGAAAAAAGGCTTAAAATCCTAAAGGATGGAACAGGGGGAAAAAATCCAGAAAGGTTACTCAAGCATCTAGGAAAGACTTGTGAAGAAAAAACTTTTATTTTAAAATTCTAATCAGTTTTAATGAAGAAAATTTTAAAAAGCAGAACATTTACAGAAGTTCAGTTAAATCTCAAAGTCGAAATAAATAGGTAATTTAAGTTTTTTAAAAACATAAAAAATTAAGTTGAGAGGCAATTATTACCTAGTGATGACGCTATCCAATCAGAATCGTTTTAGAAAATTTGAATTTTTAGTACTTTTATTTTTGAAATATCTCAGAAGTTATTTATTTATCAGTATACTAATTTAAAACGCAATTTTAGACCCATATTTAATCGAACTACATAGAAATTATAAACATTTATTTTGCGTGCAAGGACCCTATTGACACTCGTTTAATCGGACATTTTCTTTCAAATGCATGTCTGATTGATAGGGCGGGTTCTTGGAGAAACTTGCTTTGGGAGGTACGGGTGATGCTGGCGCTCCGCCGAACTGAGTAGGTGGATCGCGACACCTCTCTGTACCATTCTGGAAAAAGCAACTCGCCACAATGGGAAAAAACCAGATAGGTACCTTCAAATGTTGCAGTGACGGAAAAGATCTCACCTGCTACTACTGTCTCTCTTGCAAGACAATACAACACAGAAGCTGCATAGAAAGAAAAAAGAACATCACATACATAAAAGACTATAGAATTTACTGCAGCACAAAATGCGAAGAACATGCCTTAGAATGGATAAACGATGATGAAGCTGAACTAATAAGAGAACTCAGAGAAATAATCACTGAACTGCAAACAGAACTAAAACAGAAAAACAAGCTAATTGAGAGGCAAAAACGCGAATCTAATACCTTTCAAAATGACGTAGAAGAAGCTGAAGAGCACTTTCAGAAAAATATAAGTGAATTGCAAGAGAAAATAAGAAAGCTTGAATATAGACATAACGAAGATGAAAAAAAATGGAAGGGTGAAAGAGAGCTTCAAAAAATTAAAATACAAGAAACTGAGGAACACTTTCAAAAAAACACTCAGGAATTAACAAAAGAGATAGAACTATTAAAAAGAAAACTTGCAGAGGAAAAACACAAAAACGAAGCTACGGATTATGAAATTACCGAGAAAATAAAAGAAATCACAGAGCTTAAAACCAAAGTAATGGGAATGGAAAAGTGCGCGACAAACAATCATACAGAACGGGACATGCAAGAAAGGGAACAAACGGAAAGACTCGAGAAGAAAATAACTGAATTGAAAAACAAATCCAAAAGTCAATGGGAAGAAAATTTTAAAATAGCAGAACAATACAAAGAAGAAATACAAGAGTTAAAATCCAAAGTCGGAAGAGTAAATGTAATGAATGAAAGCTTGAAAAAAAGCATAAAGAACCTTGAAGATAAAAAAAGACAGTTGGAAGATGAACTTAAGTGCGCACAATTAGAAATTAAAACGAAAACAAGCCCACAAACGATGCTAGTAAATCATGTACCCATAAAAGGAGGAAAAAATATAGGAACCAGAAAGAAACAACTACTACTAATGGGAGGAAACAGGGATTACAATCTTGGAAAAATATATAAATCCATAGCACAAGACCCATTCGACACAAGAACTAAGTACTCCGAACATAGCAATCTCTTTGAAGACATCACTATGGGTTATGACAAAATATGCAAGAACTTAAACAAGAACGACTTTACTGTAATATTTGTATCCAACGAAACAGCAAAGAGAGGCAAAAAAATTAACCCTAACCATCTAAAGGAAATAGTATCACAAGCAAAGCACACAAATCTCATTTTTGTAGGAGCGCCGCTAGTCCGAAACAGACCTGTTCTAAATGGTTTTATAGAACAGCAAAATAGTGAGATTACCAAGTCAATAACCCAAAACCCAAATGCTTTTTATATTGACACCAATAAAGTTACCAGACCATATCAGATCAATAACTATGGAGAACTAAACTAGATGGGAAAATGTGAAATACTGGACTACATACAACGACACCACTTGGAACAAAAAACACCAAAAATTAATGACATACCTACAAACGTAACTACAGACCCAATAGATGAAATGGAAAACAAGGCACATAGAACACCAGAAATAATTAAAATACCTAAAAATAATACTACAAGCCAAACAAGTACAAGACCACCAATGAACGAAGCCATAACCACAAATACTCAACACGATTTTTTATTCTCCCACTTGAACCAATCACAACGAGACATGTGACACACATATTCAAAATATGCCATCTAAATATTCAGAACATAGGTAACAAACTAAACCAGATAGAGATACTAAGCAGAGAACGCAAACCACAAATCCTCTGCTTTTCTGAAACTTGGGGCATCCATGAAGGAATGAAAAGCACGACTATTCCCAACTTAACTTAGCATCATACTTTTGCAGAAAATCTCACATACATGGAGATGTGGCAATATATGCAAACTCCGAATTGGAAACTAAAACCCTAGACAGAGCTAAACTCTTTAGTATTGAACTACACATTGAATGCTGTGCCATACAAATCAAAACCGCGCGATTCACCATAGCAATAATTGCAATTTATAGACCCCCATCCAGTACCATTGACACCTTCATTCAACAAACCACTGACCTTCTCGTTTACATAACAAAGGTAAGCGAATGCGTTGTTCTATGCGGCGACTTAAACATAAACAGTCTTAAGAAAGAAGATCAAAACTACAAGCTGTTAAAAGACTTATTTGACTCCTTCCATCTAATAGATTATAGCGATGTAGCAACAAGAATTTTCACGACCACAAGAAGCACATCTACAACATCAATAGATTATATGGCCACTAACATACATCAAAGAGCATTGGATTGTAAAATTATTGAGGAACACATATCAGATCATTTTCTTCAAGAACTTACAATTTACGAACAATGTAACCGAAAGTTCAAGCTTGCCAAAGAACCTTCGAGTGCTTTCAGAAAACAACTTAAATAATCTAAAAGCGGAATTAAAAAGGAATCGTGGATCGATATGCAAGAAACAAATATAAATGACAAATTCGACTGCTTCTAAAAACTTTCTTGTGGCACTTCAACAACACCTGCCCGAACGAAAACTTACTCCTCAAAAGCAACACCCCACTGGATGACAACATATATTACAGAGAAAAAATATCGAGTCAACGACGCCTACTATCTTGCTAAACAGACAAACAATAATGACATCTGGCAATATTATAGAGAGTCAAAAAAGGAATACAAAAAACTGATCAATGAGACAAAAATAAATTTCAACAAAACCGAATTGAGACATCTACAAACCAATCTAAGGAAATATGGAATATTGTAAATTCAGAACTTGGTAGAAAACGTCAGACAAAACCAATACAATTATTAATTGATGGAAGCAGATTAACTGAGAACAAGAAGATTGCGGAGACTTTTGGAGAATACTTCACAACAGTGGCGGCTCGTGAGTTACAAATATAGAGGTTCTGCACAGCAGCAAACGATTAGTAATATACATTTAACAAACCAGAATTAAAAATAACAAATATAAACTTACACAGATTTGAGAAGCAAGTGAAAAACAGATACAAGTAAATGTCACAAAGAATGTCTCCGAAGACTAAAGCTTATTTTTTTTTTAAATTAAGTTGATTCTTCTGTCCTTTTGAAGAAAACTTGTCTGTAACCTTCTCATTGAAATTTGAAATTTCACGAATCATTTCCTTTTCAATTGATAGCATTGATAGAGCCACTAGACGATCCTGAGTCATAGAATTACGTAAAAATTCTTGATTCGTTTTAAAGTAGAAAATGATCTTTCAGCCTCTGCAGTGTCATTGGAATTGTTATAAGAATTTCTAATATTCTTTTTGGGTTTTTTGAAATGCCCTGATAAATTATTTTCTATTAAAAATTTTAAAAACGGTACTGCTCCTTTTATAGATCTACAGTCTGCTCTGGAATAAATTACTGATAATTCAGTTTTTAAACGTTCTTTATCTATGTCTGGATAAGCAGAACATGTTAAATTTAAAATTTCCTCGGGAAAATTATCACAAAATTCCCAAATTTATTAGAATAAAATAAAGTAGCCGCAGATAAATATTTTTAAATGCAAATCGATCTTTCCAAGTTCAAAATTACATCGCAGATTTCTATAGCGGCAATACGATGATCCAATTTACTGTCATTTCTACGAATTTTAGATAATGGCTCGGTGGATAATGAAGAAGCTTGGCTAACGACTTCAGGTACTGAGTTTCTTAGTGACATCACATTCTGCTCAAAAGTCTCAATTTTTTTGTTTATTTCTACAGGGTCTGTTTGTATTTTTTGTGGCTCGTTAAAAAGAACATCTTGAGGCATGACACGATGGAAAAAAGTTAGCCAGAAAATAAAATTTTTATCTATCTACAAACAGTTTTTTGTTTTTTTTTTATCTTGGGACAATCCACGAAGGCTGATGCCTAAGTACTAACGTACCGTGGGTGTCTTCAGTGTGGTGAGAGGGAGTTTGTTCACACGGGACTTAAATTTTTGGAGATTGGGAGGAGAAGGAAAAACTTCTGTGGGCAGCAGGTTCCATAGTCTTGACACTCTAGGAATAAAGGAACGAAGAAAGCGGGAAGTTCGGGGCCTCTCTAACTGAACTGTAAAAGGATGCATAAAAGTTGCACTACGTGTTGCTCTGTTGGGAGCTGCCAGAGAAGGAATAATACAGGCCAATTCCTCTGAGCAGAAGCCGTGAAAATACCTATAGAAGAGCGACAGATCCCTACAGCTCGACGATGGGCAAGAAGAGGAAGCCTTTCTGTGAGCGATGGATCATTAATAAGACGAACAGCTCGTTTTTGAATGGAGTCCAGAAGGCTAAGTGTTGTAGGGGACGCCATTCCCCAGACATGAGAACAATATTCCAAAGAGGGTCTGATTTGGGATACATACAGAGTGTACAGATTGGAAGAAGAGAAATATTTTCTGGCTCGAAAGAGAAATCCAATCTTTTTTGAAGCTGCCGAAGCTATGGTTGAAATGTGTTTGTGCCAGTTGAGGTTATTCTCAAAAGTAATGCCGACTAGATTAAACGACTCTTTGTTCTGCAGAACTTGGCCGCTCATATGTAAGGGATGAGCATTCGCAGATTTTTTTCGCGACAGCGAACATGACTGAGTTTTTGAGGCATTAAACTGAACACGATTTTTGGCGCCCCAATCCAAGATAAGTTTCAGGTTTTGTGAAAGAGATATCTGCATTGACCTGCGCTTGTTTTCAAAATCAGAATTACACGGTGGCTCAAGAAATTGAATACTAGAGTGGAGGGTACTATCGTCAGCAAAACTATGAATGGGATTGATTGTGGAAGAGAGAAGATCGTTAATGTGTAGAAGAAACAGCGTGGGTGCCAGCACTGAGCCCTGGGGCACCCCAGCATTTATTTGGTAGAAGCTGGAGGAATGACCATCGCCACTAACTGATATACGTCGATTAGAAAGGAAACTGGAAAGCCAAGAGCAAAGCTTAGGTGGAAGACCGTAAGAAGGAAGTTTGTTAAGAAGCCCATTATGCCAGACCTGATCGAAAGCTTTGGATATGTCAAGAGCAACGACCTGGGATTCACCAAGAAACTCAAGGGACTTGTTCCAGTTGTGTGAGACAAAGGAAAGAAGATCAGCTGTGGATCTACTGTGACGGAATCCATATTGTCTATCATGTAAGATCTTATGTTTTTCCAGATACTTTAAGATTTGGGAATTAATGAATTTTTCCATTACCTTGCAAACAACTGAAAGAAGAGATATAGGTCTATAGTTAGAAGGGAGACTTTTGGATCCTTTTTTGGGGACAGGTTGCACACGTGCAGCTTTCCAACTCTCCGGGAAAATGCCCGTGTCGTAAGAGATTCGAAAGAGGCGAGTTAAGATGGGTGCAAGCTCGGGAGACATTTTTTAAGACGATTGCTGGTATGCCATCCAGCCCAGACGATTTTTTAGTATTAAGAGAAGAAAGAATACGCTTGATCTGTTTGACTTTAAAAATTATATGGACATTTTATGAGAAACAGGGACAACTGTTGGAAGAGGAAGATTAATAGGAGTATCAAGCGTAGAATTAGCAGCAAATTGTTTGGCAAATAGTTCGGCTTTTCCTTTGGAGGTAGAGACAATTCCATCTTCAGAGATTAGGGTGGAAAAGAATTTGTGCAAAAGTTCTGACTAATATTTTTGGCAAAGGACCAAAAAGCTTTACTGCCATTTGAGCAAGAGAGAACTTTATCTTTTATTCGATTGTTAAAACGTCTTTTGCATCTGAGATGGTCTATTATACTGATTTCTTGCTTCGATGCTAGCCTGTCGATTTTCGGGACTGGGGTTTTGAAGAAATTTTTGTTGGCTTGAAGTTTTAAAAGTCTGGCTTTGTCACAGGATTTAGAAAACCACGGTTTGTGATTTGAAGTTATGGGGTTCTTTTTAGTGTGGGGAATATAGGTCTCAATGCCTAGTTGAATTGTTTCGGTAATTTGTTTACATATTTCTGAAGGATCGTGAGTAAAAAAGCAGGTAGAGATCAAGGGTAGCTGGTAAAGAAATCTCTTAGACCATCCCAGTCGGCCGAATTGTAGTGCCAGATGGTTCGTGGCGGCATGCTTTCAGTTGCCTCAAAATGAGTGGAGTATGATATGGTGACCAAACCATGGTCAGAGCGACCAAGGGGAGCAGTTACTGATGTTTGGTAGAGTTCGGGGTGGAAGTAAGAAAGAGATCTAGGGGTTAGAATTATGGTGGGAACCCTAGGAAAGTAGGTAGGTTCCATAATTAGATTGGTGAGCGAGTTGCTGATTGCGAAGTTTTCTGCTGCTCTGCCTTGTGTATCAGTTTTTGTGGAGCCTAGCCAATCCTTATTATGAACATTAAAATCCCCGAGGACGATTACTTCGGCCAATGGAAACTGGGAAATAATATTGTCGTTCTTTATTGAAAGGAAATCAAATAACTCGTTGTAGGAATTGTCAGACGGGGACCGGTATATACAGCAGATGAATTTAGTAGAAGATCTGAAAGTAAGTTTAAGCCAAAGAATATCAGGCCTACCCGATTCGAGGTTAGAAACCCTAACACAAGCGAGGTCGTTGCGAACGTAAGCACAAACGCCGCCATGGGGTCGAAAAGATGAAATGAGTTCATAACCTGGGAAAAGGAGGTGGTTGGTTGCTGTTTTGGGACTTATTTGGGTTTCGGTAAGAAATAGTATGTGGGGTTTGGCGGATTGAAGGTAATGGTGAACAGAGTTCACGTTAGAGTTAAGCCCACATATATTTGTAAACGATATCAGACTTTTCGATGATGACCCTCAAATGTACCCCTCGCCCGGAGAACCGAATGGAGGGTATTTTACCTCGGATAACTTTACGTTGGGTTGCCATCATCATTATTTCCAAATTTTAGTAGAGTGGAAAAAAAGAGAAAGGAAAAGAAAAATAAAGAAGAGGAAGAAGGAAAACTAAAGAGAAAGAAGAAGGAGGAAGAAGGAAAACTGACTCACCGCCCAGAACTCGAAACGTACTAAGACTTCACGAGTCCTTTAAAGGGCAAGTGGGGTGGTACCGACTCAGGCGAGGAAAGCTCCTCTACCACCTACCAAATGAAAGAGTCTTCTATGTTCTCCATACATTCTATTAAAGATTACCTATGTTCAAAAACAATATTAACAGTGCGGATGTTAAAATTCCACCTAGTTGGCGCACCATGTGGAATTCTTCTTTGAACTAGTTTGGTCAGTACATCTACACGTTGTGGCGAATTTCTAAAAAATGCTGGTATTTCTTGCAAATTACCAAAAAAAAAGTCTTACTTGTGAATTTTGTGAAGCAGCTTTGGACATTATTAAATTCAATTGATACGCATAGCAGTGCACAAAATGGGCATATGGAAATTTCTCCTTAATCCTTGCCTGGACTCCAGTATTCCTTCCACTCATTACGGCTGCGCCATCGTAGCTTTGAGCAATTAGTTTATTGGTTGATTTTGTGTCTGGTAATATTACATTCAAAACTTGTAAAATATCTTGCGTGAGGGACTCTGCATTAACACCAATAGGGTTTAGATAGGTCCAGAAACGTTCTATAGGTTCGCCATTTCGTGAATACCTAAGTATTACTACTAACTGCGTCTTTGCGGACACATCAGTTGTTTCGTCTACAATTATTGCCAGATTTGGAAATTGACGAATTTCTTCCAAAATTCTCTCCTGGCATACTTCTAAAATACAGTCCAAAATGTCATTTTGAATTTCTTTTGAAATCCCTTTAAACACTGTCGACTTTTCTAAATGTTCCTCCAAAGTTTTGTCAAGCTCTGCACTAAAGTTAATAAGGCCACGAAAAATTCCTGGATTTTCTGAGACACTCCCTCTCGTTATGTCCTCAAGTGCCAATTCAAATATTCCACAAAATTTAACGCAATCAATAATTTTAGACAAAACATACCGATTTTTTGTCACCTCTTCGTTAAATTTTTGAATATTTACCCAGTAGGCAGAATCTAGTTGTTCCCTTATATTTACGGTGCCTAATAAAGCAAATTCCATTACATTATGTAAATGGTGTCAGCACGTTTCATGTTTCTTTATTTTTTGACTCAAATGATTTAAATGTGTCACTCCAATTTGGGTCCACGATTTATCTCCGCCAAAAAGTACACAAGGAAAACAGAAAAGAGCATTTTTTTTTATTGCATCCACAAATCCAATCGTTTCTTGAGTACACTTCACGATTAAATTGTCTTTTGTACTGTTTACCATGACTTGAGCCTTCTTTTTCGATGGAAATATCTGGTAAAGGACGTCCACCTTGCTTTAATTTAATTTTTTCTTCGTAGGTGTACTTTATAAACCTTTTAACATTTAATAAATTATCGATAATATCCATCTCTAATATGAATATTAATCAAGAAAAAAATAAATATAACGCTTATAACTGTACGCGAAAATTTTAGATTTTTTTATACAGAAAACGCGGTACCGATAACTGCTCGAAAAACTCGTCAAAACCTAATCACTATCCCTCAGCACTGCGTAAAATGCAGAACATATTCCCGTTAAAACAACGGGGGGAGTCGCGACGTCAGAGGCGAGGGCAAATTACGAGCACAGAACCACATTGTGTCGCCCTGCTAAATTTATATGGTCAAGCGCGTGGAGATATGTTGTTGACTACGTCTGGCCAGCAATGTCGCGCAGTTCGTTCAGTGTAACTTGTCTCGGGGTTCGTTCGAACTTACTTGTCCGTTTAACTTTTTTTTAATTAAACACAAATAATTTAAACATCAGAAACATTTATTTATTTTAGATTTAAGGCTTATTTTCTATTTTTTTTTGGTGGTTCTGCAGCTCTGCAGCTCTTATGTACCAGCCGCCACTGCTTCACAACAATTGCTGAAAAAAAAAATGAACATTTCAAAAATCAACTTTCAAAAAATCCGACCGTTGCGAAATCACAACCAAATACTATATATTTAGAGCCAGTAACAGAAGAAAATGTCAAAAGAGTAATAATATCTCTGAAAAATAGAACATCAACTGGATTTGACGGCATACCTACGAAGGTGCTGAAGAGAGTTTGTGAAGAGATAGCCAAGCCAATTAAAATACTTATAAACAATTCTTTTACGAGCGGAACATTTCCCTCTGCACTAAAACTGGCTACTGTGATACCTGTATATAAAAAGGTGATCATCTCGACCTAGACAACTACAGGCCAATAGCTATGTTTAGCATATTCTCAAAGCCCTTTGAACGCTGTTTATATGCTTCCTACGCTCGTTTGGAATAATCCATGATGACCAACATGGATTTTGGGAAAACAGATCGACAGAGGCAGCCTCCTTTCAAATTGTGAATTTCATACACAAGGAACTGGACTTGGATCGTATCGTGGTGAGTATGTTTTTCGATCTCTCTAGGGCTTTCGATACTCTGAACCTGAGCTTTGTGGAAGAAAAACTTCAGGTCGTCGGCATCAGGGAAAACGCATTAAACCTGATTATGTCATTCCTATCACAAAGGAGATTAATGGTGAAAGTGGCGAATTGCACCTCGTCGGAGTATGAGATGAACATTGGGGCTGCACAGGGATCTATTCTTGTCCCACTACTGTTTATTCTATTCGTAAATGATTTGCAATTGCCTGGACTAACCATAAAATTTGCAGACGACACGTCAGCTATAATATCTGCAAAAGACGAGCCAGAAGCACTACAAAAAATCAAACAGGTATGTGATGCAATGAATCAATGGTGTTTCTCCAACCAACTAATACTTAATAAGGAAAAAACGGTTCATGTTCACTTCTACAAGTCCCGTCCAAGGGTTCAACTCGATCAGGTTGAGTCAACATCGAAATTCCTGGGAACTTATTTAGACTCTAAGCTTTCATGGGAGCCCCAACTAGATCATGTATGTTCTAAACTCGCTCAGGCCTATTTTGCACTTCTAAAATTAAAGCAATCAGTTCCTCTTTCCACACAAATAACTTCCTATTATGCCTTAGCTTACCCACATCTAAGTTACAACATTATACTATGGGGCCAGGCTGTAAACATAGCTAGAGTGTTTGTCGCTCAAAAACGTCTGCTGAGATTAATGTTCGGACTTAAACCTATGGAAACATGCAGAGAAACATTTAAGAAATATAAAATCCTCACTGTTACATCAATTTATATCCTAAGATGTTCAACATATGTCTTTAAAAATCGGAGAGAGTTTAGAGAAAATAGAGATAATCATGGATACCCGACTAGAAATTCCAGAAACCTTGTGTTCCCACAACATACCTCAACACTATAGGAAAAATCCCCATATTACGCCTGTGTTCGAATTTTCAACAAGCTACCAAACCAAATCAAAGAAGCTACGTCGATTGGTATATTTGGAAAAAGAATTAAGCACTTTCTAAATAAAAACAACTTCTATTCTCTCAAGGAATTTCTAAGCCCAACGACATGTGATCTAAACATTCCAAATTTTATTTAATTATTATATGCCTATTTCTTTATTTTTTATTTTGTTTATATATATTATTTTATTTTACGTACTAAATAACTGAAATTGTCTATACATATACTTTTTTTTTTTTTGTAATTGCCCATATACAACTTGTTTTTAACTATATTTTAAGTTAGACTTAGGAAAATTACTAACGAAACTTTAATCATTATACGATTTTTTAGTGAATAAAGAGAGTTTGAGTTTGAGACCCAGCTTGGTCAGCGCATCCTTGCAATTCCAGACGGTTTTCGAATTGCACCGGCTGGATTCAAGAGCCTTAAGAGCTGCTTGACTATCGGAGAACATTTTAACCGTCTTATGTGTGCAGTGCCGATCAACCAGCGATCTAGCACACATCTCAATAGCAAATACCTCCGCTTGAAATATGGTTGACAGAGTGCCCAGGCTAAAGGAAAACTCTGCCCTTGGCCTCTGTCCATATATTCCAGCTCCAACACCGTCCTTGGTTTTGGAGCCATCGGTGAACCAACAGATGTCAGCAGGTCGGTCGTTTTTCGACTCCAGTCCTCCCTTTGTGGGTAGACTACACTGTAGGGCCGGTTGTAATTGGTTGCTGTAGGCATTATGTCTGAGGGCATTCCCAGTCTGTCACAGGTTAGGACATTCCTGAGGAGACTGGTGTTCTCCATATGACACGCCTGCGGTTTGTTATTGACCGCTTGATAGAGTCTGTAGGTTGCCCACCTTGCCTCCCTCTCCAGGTAAATATGCAGAGGAGGCAGTCCTATAGGAGGGCTTCCATGGCCGCCGTTGGTGTCGAGCGCAGCGCGCCCGTGATCATAGGCGGGCCTGTTAAATAAATAATAGTATACATAATTTCGAGAATATTTCTCTCTTAATGTATATTTGATAAATGCTGTATTTAAATAATTAGCCAAGCCAAGGCATAATAGAAAAATTTCAGTAAGAAAATAAAAAGATCTATTTAATACTAATACTAATACATACATAATACACTCAGAAATTTTCAATTTTATCAAATTAAGTGTTAATTTTTTTTTAACAAAATCTACTTCCAAGTCTTTGATATGGTTAAGTGTCTCAGAATAGGAGTATTGATCTTATTAGAAAAACTAAAAAGTACTACAAGACAAAAAAACATTTTTCTTTTACTTGTGGACCAGGTTGTAACGGAGGCCTTCTTAGCGGAGGCGGATGCGGAGGAGAAGAGGATCTCCTCCGCGGAGGCGGAGGTGAAATTTGTGTGGAAACAATAAAAATTCATGATTTATTACAGTCAAAAATATTTATTTCAAATGGGTACATAACATACATACATGTACATGGTACGCTTTCTTAAATAAACTAGTAATCAAAATTTGAGAAGAGGCAGCCGAGCGGTTTTGTCGCCCTGCGTCGCTCCTTGAGCATTGTTTATTATCGTGAATAAACCTCCGTTTAAACTCCGTATAAATTTTGCGGAGGCGGAGGTCGATTCTTTGCGGAAGTTCCGCAGTAACGGAGGCGGATTTCCGTTACAACCCAATTGTGGACATTTAGATCAAATTATTCCTCTTAAACCATCTATTAACATGGTTTGAATTATTTGCTCAAAATAATATAGGATCATTAGGAGATGGAAAATAACTCTTCATTTGCGATTATCTGCAAATCTATTTTTTACAAAATAAATTCTTAAATATTGAAGTTTCTAATCATATAAAAATAAACTACTTTTTCAACATGTAGTTTCTTAAACAATCCTGCCAAGAAGTGACAGCATCATAACAAAATAATTTATAAATAAGTACCCAGAGCACCTAAAAATTTTAGCTATTTCATAATTAAATCTCTTAAACAAAAAACAAGAAGTATTTTTTATCCAACAGTAAAATTATAGTTTTAAAAATGCATAGACTATTAATATTATTCCTCTGTTACTTTTAATGCTAGCAAATGCTACTACTAATATGATCCCGAGTATGATCTCACCGAGGATCCCACATTTTATAATCAACCGCCTGAGGCTTGAAAGAGCCTATGTTAAAAGGTTTTTCAAATAAGGGTTAAAGCATTTTTTTATTAAAAATTCGTTTTATTTACTAGAAAAGTACATGGGTATGGTTATTGTAGATGAAATGACATAAATATTATCAAAGAATAGCTTTTAGATTTTCTTTTATTAGACTGGGTAGAACAGTTTGTTATTAGAACAACTTTTTATAAATTTGATCTTTGTCTATTAGTTGACTTTCTTATTGTTTGTTATGTTTATATTTATTTTTGTCGATTCATTTTTTTATACCACTTAACTTACTTGTGGACATATGTAAAATCATTTGTGATTGTGAATATGAACAAAATTTAAAAAATCTATCTACCCATATGGTTATAAAGAAAATTTAATAAAGAAATATGTGGCTTTAACGAACCCCATAGTTTTAAAGATATATTTAATAAAAGGAACAGTTCATATGGAAAAATGCCCATTTCTACTGTCATAATCGGCAGTATTTCTGTTTTACTGCAGTTTACTGCCACTTACTGCTGTTTACATACAATGTCTCCGATTAGGTTGCTCTACGTTCTAAGTTCTTCTGATCTCGACTTCGAGGAGTCGGTCCTGTCTCTAAGCTGATCAGAAGGTTCCTGTAACATGCTGGTGTCAGAAACAGAACTCTTCTTGATGTGATGTCCAGAAGCTCTTTTAAGGACACTGGGTCTAGGCCTTTGTCTCTAGGTGATCCAGGAGCTAAATCTGACCTGATCTGAATTTTTGGAATTACATCCCTTGGTGGTGAGAGGGTGGAAGGGTTCAAATGAAAATAAATATTTGTTTAGAAATTCGTCATTTATAAGGTTGTAAATATAGAAGTTGGTAATAAGGCTTTTGATTACTCAGAAAAATAGTATTTTTGAATCTTCACCCCGGAGGAGTTAAAAGATTGAATGAAAGTTGTATGAGAAATTGGTTCTGACTCATTCACAAGCGCCATTTATATTGGAAAATGATAACAAATAAAATAAAATAACGGAAAACGGAGCCCGGGGAACATGATGAGCAAGGAAGTTTAAAGGCGTATGGAAGCCCAATACTGTAGAACAAAATTGTCCAGGCGTGCAGGGCAGCGGGAATCGGGGGATTGGCCCCGCGGAGTTTGCGCAATGAATAGTAGGTCAGAGCCGGACTTCCATAATTCTTTGTTACTATCTATAAAGTTGACATCATCAAATGTCAAATTCAAGCATTCATAGTATTTTTTTTGCACAAAATTGTTGGTTATTAAACGATACTACCATAGAATATTTAAAATTATTGTGTAATATTGGATTTTATACCATCTGATATAATATGGAAAGAATAGATGGCGCCACTTTACAGCCTTCTATTTAAATGGTCGTTTTTTGGGAGTTTTGTATTTTTACCAAAAATCTTTGTAAATAAATAAAAACACGATTTTAAAAAAATATATTTCAAACATTGTATGATAGTTTCATGTAAGGTGTTAGTAAGCTGAATCAGCTGAAAACCAGAACTCGAGGAGTGGATTTACATCCACGACCTCCCTCTCCACTGCGTAAATCTGCAGTTGAAAGAGGCTAAGGAGTCTGGAGGACCTTAAAGATCTAGAACATCGTCACGTCGTCATTGCCAAGCAAACTGAGCAACGATGATGATCGTTGCTCAGGAAGCTCTACAGAGTAATCTTCCCTTTCCATTGTGACCGTTGATTCCACGATTTCCTTAAAATTAAATGGAAATGTGTACAAGCCTTTTACTCTCTTGGTCCTCAGTTTGCTTGGCAATGACGACGTGACGATGTTCTAGATAGTTTCATTTACTTATTACCAATTTTGTGATAAAAGAAGGGCAAGATAGTGTAAATGAGTTAAATCTAATCCTAAGATTGTGGTTGTACATTAAAAAGTGAAAAATTTTTTAAGCGCTTTTTTGGCATATACTTTTCACTAATAACAAACATTCATGAGACAGAATAACAGTGGTTAAAAATGTTTAGTAACCTTTGGTACCTAGGTATCCATTGTAACAGTAACCGTTAAATATTATGTGTCTACAGTATGTCGAGCTTAAAAAGTTGATAATGTAAGTTTAAGAAACCAAAAATCTAATTTCTTTTTAAACAAATACAGAAAAAGCAAAAAGGAACTTTAACATAAAATTGTACTTTCTCTTATTTAATTAGAGGCACCTGTATATATTAAAATTTGCCTGGTCTGCCCAGTAATTAATAATTTTGATCCTTTAAAAGAATGTACTAAATTATTAAATGAAATAAAAATACCTAAATGTAAACCTTATTTCTTTTTAATTATTTTAATCCACAGAAATACACAAACATTGTGGAAATCATCTAAAAGATAGTTAAGATTGCCTTACTTTTCTCACTGCTATTTCCTATGAAATTTTCATTTTCTATAATTCATAATTGATATATTATTATTTATTCGGTTACCTAACGTTACGTCTCATAAAAAGCACCTAATTTAAATATAAAAAATACTTACCTAAAGTTAAAAAGACGGGTATGTTACCCTTGGATTTGCAAGACAAAACCATACAACCTCTAGTCATTTTGTTACGATATTATAAGTAACAAACAATAAACACAAAATTATAGTCACAATTTAATAAACACTAATCACTAAAATAAGAAAGTTTTCATCAATCCAAAAAAACTTCTGCAATCACAAAATATAATCACACAAAGCAAAACAATCGAAACTAATGCGGCTCTCATAAAAGTATAATGTGTTACCTAACTACACACTGATTATCAGTGTGTAAGTAGACAACACATTAAATTATTTCGTGGAATTTCGTTATTGCGCAAAATCGGCGGGGCCAATTCTGACAGTTATTTTCATACTGGGCTGGACATTTTTTGATCGAATGGGCCATAGCATTGGGCTTCCATACACCTTTAAACTTCCTTGGTGATGAGACATAACAGAGTGGAAAGAGGGCTAGATACGTGGAGACAGACGTCGTTGTCCCACATATCAAATGTATAAAATTTTCCCGCGAGAACGGGAAAATAAATCAGCTAAAATCGCGTAGTCTACGCCTGCGAAGCCGCGGACGAAATGCGAGTTTAAATAGGGGAGGGTATTATTCGGTTCATGTAAATATAATACTTTATTTTTAATTCTAATAAAACATTATTGGTACAAGGCAATTTTTGACAGTAAAAAGTTAAAAAAAATGTAGTTATTAAAACACATATATTACTAGGCAAGTAAGTAGTAATAAACCATTTATAAAAACGAATAACAAAAAAAAAGAATTTTTTTCCACGCAAACGAATATGTGATAAAGCTCCGCATACTTTTATTTGAAAACTATAATCTCAAAATTTCTTTCTCCAATTTTCTATGAGCATAAATTTCATACGTTGTCGGTTTGTATTTTATTAAAGTTCCTTTTTCATCATGATAAATACCTGGAGGATATTTTGCAAAAAAAGTTTTAACTTCATCAATTTGATGTTTTGGGTGGCAAAATTTACATCTACAGCAACAGCAACACCATCCTAGAAACGATTATATAGGTGAATTAGGAAATTATAAATTTTGATTTTGTTCCCCATAGTATCATCAACTTTTATTGTTTTATTAAAAGCCCAGTTAAAAACATTACATTTTCACAGCTTCTTTTTTTAAGGTATCTTAAACTTTATTTCGTTTTTATGTATTTAATAACATCTAATTTTTTTATTAAACAATTTTTATTGAACATAAACAAGAAAATGTCCAAAAGGCCATCGACCGAGGTCTTTCAGCCTGAATAATATCTAAATAAAAATAAATATACAAAATTATGGCAAGTTTAGCGCATTTTTCTATTTTCTATGATTTTTGAGATTAAAATTCTTCGTCTTCAGCCGGCACAAAACTTAGTGTGGTAATCTCAGGACTAATTTTAATTTTAATAACAATGATAAACAAACTTTACTTTAAACTCTTTTTCAAATTGCCAACCTTCTTACCATACTGACACCATAATGGTAGGGCAATGGCCGAATAAACAAAAATCCACATTATAATAATTAGAAGTATTTTTTTTAGTATATAAGTTTTTTTGTCCTTGTTAAGCTTTTTATAACGAGCCTCCATCCAGAAACATTTAACTACTGCAAACCCTAAAAAGAAAGGTACTTATTTTAATTGTACTATGCAAGAATCTAAGAATGGTAAAATTTATAATCTTTGTCGTGATTTCTTAACCTACCTAATTCTAACAATAATATTTATTTATTTGGTTAAAATGTCTTTATGTCTTTATTTTCTAGATGAGGATGTTTTAAAAGTATTAATGGCGTTAGTGAATTGCTTAACACAGAATAAAGTTCCCTTATTTAGTATTTTAAGCTTAGGTTTAATATGTACCAAATACCAAAATCTACTCCAACAATCTTCTGGTAAAAATTGAATTCTGTAGTATTCACCTGAAGCTGGCTGGACATATTTACTAGTTGAAACATAGTAATAACAAAGAGAGTGTATAAAGAAAGACCTATCTCTTTACGTCCTGACCTATAAACCGCTTAAATTAGGTTCATAAAATGTGAAATAGTTATCGTAAGTTATGGTAGATAAAAGAAAAAAAATGAATAAAATGACAAAGTGTGTTATACAGTGAACATCCTATAATACAATATAATTTTTAGAATAGATGAAACCTTTTAATATGCATTCAAGAATATAAGGTCTAGGAAACTATAGTTTCTGTTTCGTATGTATCAATTTTTTTTATCTTAAGGGGTTATACCTAGTTGGGATTTTCCGATTTTTTTTTAAATTTATTTTTAGAAAGTACATATGTCGATGTATATTTATTGTCCGAAAATTTCAAATTGTTCCGGTATATTTGTAAGGACCTCTTCAAGCGCTAGACCCATATTTTGAAACTTCAAACGCGTTTATCTCGAAACTATGTTTTCAATGTCGGTGAGCATAATTTATACGAAACGGCTTGACTGATCGGATTCAAAATTTTACACAATCTTCTTAAATATATTCCCCAGGTATCAATCGAAGGAATACGATTTCTAAAAATTATTTCGATTTTCTTAAACCAATTGTTGAAAATTCTTCGAAAATCGCATTTTTTTTGAGAAGCCGTCATTTTGTCAAAAATCAAAATTTTGACTATTCCTTCGATTAATACCTGCATCCATCTTTCTATTAAATATATATATTTTTAATTTTCTATCTTAAATAACCCAAAGCAAAGATATCTTGCTCACCGCCGGATACCTTTTTTAGAGGACCTCTAGGAGATTGTCTACAGGGGCAATATAACTGGATATTCTTCAAAACAAATAATGAGGTTTTAAAGCTTACGAAATTCGCTACATGTACATGTAGTTCTCACATTTGGTAAATAAAATACCTCTTCATAAAAAATTCTTAAAAAAAACACGTTTTTTCGAGTGTCCAACTAGGTATAACTCCTTAAGGACAGTCCACGAGAACTTGTATGAAGCCTAAGTATTAGATATTGTAGGTGTTCACGTATCGAAACATGCAGGTCGTTACACAAATAACTATACCCTCTGAACTACCGCCATTAACGTGGAATTCAAACCACACACAACAGGACGCATTGGTTACTAAATGTTTTATATTATATTATTTATATTATTATGTGCGGCACAAAAACCTACCAATTTCAGATTTTTCCTCTTCGCTACAATTTCGTGGTGTAAAGTCAGCCAAAGTTTTAACAGCTTCCTTAGGGGACTCATCCTCTTTGACTTCTTTATATTTTAATGTATCATTTTTTGTTTCTGCCCTGTTCACATCTTTATCATATTCTTCTTTTAGTTTTCCATAATTATAATCAAGATCTGCTGTGGCATTTCTTTTTTGTAATTTTTCACTATTTGTTTTATTTGATTTTGCTTCATCATCAAAGTAAAGAAGGTTTTCATCCTATAATAGAAAAAAGTAAATAATCCTATGCATCGTGTTAAGTCCGCAATAGATCTTCATGTCATCCTACGTTTGCATGAAAGTATTATGAGTCTTAAATGTTAGTAGTATTCCCTATACTACCGAATCAGACTTATCAAATACAGTTTAACCTATATGATATACATATACTAGTTCGGCTTGGATTTCAGTTTATGATTACAAATCATTTATCATTTTAATTATTTTAACTAATACAAAACTTACTTTTACAAAATTGTTATTTTCATCGACTATGCCTGCAATCCACGGTACAGACTCGTTTTCTTCAGAATTAAATTCCGGGTATATTTTTTCTTTAACTATTCTTGTCTTTACTAACAAACATTTCTAGATCTTTTTTAATTTTTAAATTTGTCCGTTGTGCATGTTTATGAAGTCTAAAGTACTTTTCAGAATTAAAATATTTCCGATGTTTTAGTGTTTGTAGATCTTCTCTTTGTATCATTTCCTCCTCGTCATAAATGTCTTGAACATCGGATCGATCCAGTAATTCCGATATTATAAATTCCTCTTCATGCTTTAAATTAACTTTGTACTCAGGCGGCCAAATGCCATATGCATTTAATATTAAACTTGTAATTATTACAAAAACACGCATTTAAATATGTATTTATTTCTATGTTTTGACACTTACTAAGTGTCAATTTACAGAAGTACCTTATTATTTAACATAGACAAGTGGTGGGTGAGTTGTGGTTACTCGTTATTTAAATTTTAAATTGTACTTGCAGTGACTTGCCACCAGACTGGAGTATAGCACAGTTAACATTGCAAAATAGGAGCTGTTTTGGTACCTAAAGTTAGTAATTGTCTCGAAAGTTGCCTCAACTCCAATTTTGACCTAATTTGGTATATGGGTTTTTTTTGGGCGCTAATCGTATATCAGAAAAAAAGTTCGGCAATGTTTCATTTTCGAGATATTCATCGTTAAAGTTAACCTCATTTACACTATTCCCCCTTCTTTTTGCACAGAATTGTTGATTTTGCAATAAATTAGCACACAATATTTTATGAATACTTTTTAAAAACCTGTTTTTATATTGATTTTATACATTTTTAATACTTAATTGCCACTTTCACTTTCAAACGCCTCAACCATGTATACATTAGGGAATTATTCAGCAGATATGGCCGTCCCGTTTGAAACTGAAGCTTCGCAATTTAATGGAAAAAAGGTGTAAAATATACAAAGAAAATGGTGTTAAAAGGTGTTTATAAAATATTATGTGCCAATTAAATGTAAAATTATAAATTACGTGCAAAAAGAAGGGGGACTATAGTGAGAATGAGGTGGATTTAATTTTCAACTTTGATGATGAATATCTCGAAAATGAAACGTTGCCAATTTTTTTTAGATTTGTGATCAGCGCCCCAAAAAAACCCCTTATATTAAATTTGGTCAAAATCGGAGTTGAGGCAAGTTTCGAGACAATTACCCTAAAATTAAACAGCAAACTACCAGTACCACCTTTTAAAATATGGTGCAAAGAACATAAAAACCAAAATTTGTACAAAAGTTAGGTTGTTTCTATATGTTTTTTGTATGTTTTCTATATGGACAAGAGTATAAAAGCTATCCATTTTTCCTGTTAGAGTGAAAAATCTTGATTTAGTTGTAATTTAATTGCAACACTATCAATTGGACTACTGTAAATAATCACAAAACAAACAACTTGATTTATTAATTCTTTACATTAGTCCTATACAGCCCTAGTCGTTTGCATTCCTACATTTCTCTTGGTTTGCTTTGACTTCCACTACTCTGCTTTAAAAGCAAGATCGCGCGTTCAGCACAATGTTCGGAGTTTTTTTTCATCCCTTTCGCCAAATTTATCTAGAAATCAAAAATAGTATACAATTTAAAGTTTAATAATCCATTTACTTAATTCAAATCGGACAATTACAGGGTGTCCCAAATTCGAGCCTCATCATTGGGATCTAGGAAACTTGAAGAGATACGAGGTCGGTTAAATGGAGGCAATTTTGAATACTTTCAAAGTCTTTTGAAAAAAAACGAGTATTCGCGATTTCATTTTTTATGACTATTTGAATAGATGTTACAAAATAAATTTCACATTCCTGTTGCTATTTTTTTTTTGTTTTACAAGATAGTGTTAATGGATTTACAAACCGACGTTTCGTTTTTAAGCTCCATCATTAACATTGTTTTTTTAAATACGGCATGGGATTTTTAAGGTCCAAAACCAATGATGTACCGTACTTTTTCCAAAAATTCAACTTCATGGATTTTTCCATAAAAATCATGTGGTGAAGATAGACAGATAATAGATTTTTGGTAGGATCTTGCTAGGAAATCATCAAAATGATTTTTGATTGAAGAAGCTCTTAATATCTGTAATAAAAAATCCAGGACCGTATTTAAAAAAACAAATCGATGATATCAGCTCAATGCCGGAACGTCGCTGTGTAAACCTAGTAACACTGTAGAACAGAAAAAGTAGCAATGAGAATGTTAAATACGGCATGGGATTTTTTATTATGGATTTTAGGAGTTTTTAAGGTCCAAAACCAATGATGTACCGTACTTTTTCCAAAAATTCAAATTCATGTATTTTTCCATAAAAATCATGTGGTGAAGATAGACAGATAATAGATTTTTGGTAGGATCTTGCTAGGAAATCATTAAAATGATTTTTAATTAAAGAAGCTTTTAAAATCCGTAATAAAAAATCCAGGACCGTATTTAAAAAAACAAATCGATGATATCAGCTCAATGTCGGAACGTCGCTGTGTAAACCTAGTAACACTGTAGAACAGAAAAAGTGGCAATGAGAATGTTAAATTTATTTATTATATCTATTTAAATAGAGTTATAAAAAAATAAAATCGCGATTATGCGCCTTTTTTCAAGTCTTTGGAAGTATTAAAAATTTTAAAATTTTTAAGGTGGCATTTTAACCAGCATTAAATTGCGCAACTTTGCCTTTATTTAACTGATCTCTTCAAGTTTTCGAGATCCTAATGATAAGCCCTAAATTTGGAACACCCTGTACAGTTCATACGCCGAATTGTTCAAAATTTAACCGCAATATGTTTAATTTTGTATTTAATTGTATGTTTTTTATTATAAAATATAAGTATGTTTACCATGCAATGACAATAATTATTAATAGCAAATAATATATCTGTTTTAGATATTTAATCTGGAATCGTCATCTCTGGCCAAAGAAATTATTTTTACTGAAAAATTACAGGAGCTAAAAGACAATCTTAAAAAGAGTAATAAAATAAGAGACATTCGTCAAGCGACACCTAACGTTACTGTTCCCAATGTAAACTTGCAATTTGATGACATTGTAGAAGACTTTTTCCAGAAGAACCCTATTACTTGTAGTGAAGAATTTAATGAAATAATAAAAAAATATGTTGAAACCTATCCGTTTCTCGATCACTATAAATGCGAAAGTGAACTATTTATGAACATTTTAGACTTGGCTATTACTCAAACAGAAACATTTGAAAGTACCGGAGCTTTGTTTCAGTTAGCTTCAAAATACAATACTTTAAGTGACCAAGAGTCTGATTTTTCCAGATTTAGTAAAAAAATACTTATTTTATTTAACGAAGTAGCCTCCAATCAGAATTTATGTTTGTCTGATATGTTGCTCAATACTGGTATTTCATTAGATCTAGACAATTATCAAAAACAAGAAAACTTTTACAATACTTTGGGTGACTTGTACGACGAATTTTGCAAAAACATTATTATCGATGAGAAAGGGTCTTTTAATAAAGAACACCCCAGCCATAAAAGTATACAAAAATTAAACAAGCACTGTATCGATTATATGGAAAATAAATCGACTAAATACACTGGTGAATGGATTAAATATATCCAAAAATTGTTTAACTATTTAAAAGCCTTTTCTAAGGTTTTGTACATAGAAAAAGATTCTTCTGATTTAATATCAAATGGCAAAAACACTTCATATTTCGATCTTTTATTTCACAATAGGTCCGAGTTGATGGGAAAACTACTGTTTGAACAACATCTGGATCCAACTGAATTTGAAAAATATTTCGGAAAACTCAAATTGGACTTTTTATATCATGTTACAGGAAATTGCTTCCCCACTATTAATTTGCATTCTGAAGAAAATGTTACAAAAGAGGAATTATATCCCGAAAATACTTTATATACTCCGACTAAAGCTGTGATAACTTACATTCAAAAACGAAATTGGTTACTTGCTTTAATTTTAAATGAAATGTACACTGTGGAAGATGTCGACATAGATGTGAGCGAATCAAGAATTCAAAATTTTTTAAACTATCTGAAGCTACCAAAAATTGATAATTTACAAGCACTTTTTAAATACAATGAAATCGTTACTGCGTTGCAAAATGAGATAAGCTATCAAAAAGTCCATGATTATGTTCATGAAGAAATTGAAAAGCAGGATTTCATGTCTTCAACACAAATTAGTCGTTCAAGCCAAAGTTTAGAATCCGCTAAAGAAATTCAAGAAGATGAATTAAAAGCTACAAATTGGAAGAAATTGTTTGATATAATCGATAGTATTCCCGAAAATCAAATAAAAAAGGAGAATAATTTTATTTCATTAAACGATATGATTTTACTAAATTTGGTTAAGGACTCGTTTGAATGTGAATATTACAAGTTTACATTGAATATTTGCGACAGAAAGTTAAGAATTAATACGTTGTTGGAAAATATGAAGTCATGGCCAGAGGATTTTTGCATAACAGTTATAAAATCTGAAATATCAAGGTTTGATCAGGAGAATGATGATAAGATAAATGAATTAAAGCTTTGGTTACAACACATCGAGCATAGTAAGAAGGTAAATAGGCATATCAAACTAACTAATATAATCAGCTAGGTTATTCAACTGTTACTTGCTACATTCACTTTCTGAACTTGAACCGATCCCAATTCAAGAGCAAACACAAAACCCAGCCATTTCTTGTGTTTGTGTTTGCTCTATAATTAAGTTTGATAATATCCACAGAGTAGACGAAACAGTTAAATAAAATAGTTCTTATATTAGTAGGTTTAGGACTGGGACATTTGTAGATATTTTTAAACATTAAGAGCTACTTTAGGAAAATAAAATTAAATAAATAAAAAATATATATTCCGTTCATGACTATTTTTTAGGTAATGAATGTTCTTGGAATCCCTACATGGTCAAATATGTATAATATGTGCACTTTTCAGCCAAAAGAAGTAATTAACAAGTTGTTAGCCAGCAAAGAGGTAAGTCAAAGTAAATTTTTCAAAAGATTTTCCCACATTACTTTTTATTAAGTTTATATGTGGAGAGATGGTATAGAGCCAGTACTAAGAAACAAATCTTATTAAGTATACATAGGCGATAGATGCGCTTTTTCCCGTCTAAGGCAGTACCTCCTTATAGGTTATGAGATTGTGACAGGTCAGGTCAAATAATTTGTTTTTGCATGCCATTTTAAGGGTTGATAGTTTACCCCAAGATAAGAAAAAAGAATATAAGGTATACTGAACTAATTTAAGGTCTAGTAATGAATGACATGCTTCCAGCAATTGCACAAAGGGTCAAATGTGTCGCTTGAAGATTTTGAGATTGCATGCCAATGAAAAGGATTAAAGTTTTTATTAAAATAATAGTCTGTGAAAATTGACATGCACCGCTCTTTGGAGCAAAGGTGGAAAATTAAGGGTGGTTTCAATGTGCATGCCATTTGAACAGTAGTTCATTTTAATAATTATTTTGGGGCATATTGGCATGGATCTCAGGTTGTTACAAAATATATGCATGCGTTAAAAAAGCTGAAAAAAAATGTGCCAATTTTTGTGATTTTGTTTTGCATGCCATTTTGTTATTTATTAAACAGTAATATTTTTACTTCACAATAAAAATGGCATCGACAGGATCTTTGATTATATTTACGTGGCTTCTAAGGTCTTTATTTTTGAAGACAGAAAAAATGTTCTATATAAAAATTGTGGGATTTTTTCCATATTATCTTTTGAAATTATCAGTAAAAAAATATCACAATAAAAAAATGGAAAAATGTAGGCAACTTAAACTTTTTTAAATGTATATTATGCGCTACAACAAAAGATCTTTTTTTCTGATTTCAATTTTATATATATATATATATATATATATATATATATATATATATATATATATATATATATATATATATATATATATATATATATATAATTATGATATTTGATGAACCATTTTTGAGGTATTTTAAGTTAAATTATTAATAAATTACAAAAAAGTTTCATATTAGTATCAAGAAAGCCATGGAAACAATAAAATTGTAATATTGGTAAGGGGTTTTCTCGGGACCAATAATGTTTATTTTGTGATTAAACATTCCTGCTACAGTTAAGAAAGACTTGTCGGCGAATAAAATTTTATTTAAAAACTTTGGATCCTGCTGCATATTTCCAATGCATACTTAGGTCGGTCCTGCATGTTTTGTTCAGGAAGATTCTGAACGGACTTAAATTTTAACGTTAAATCAATTTTATAATCTGTTTTATTAAGTTCAGATGCCGGATCCGAGATTGATATTTCAGAATTTTCTAAAATTTCTTAAAAATATATATATATATATATATATATATATATATATATATATATATATATATATATATATATATATATATATATATATATATATATATATATATATATATAAATTATTATATATATATATATATATATATATATATATATATATATATATATATATATATATATATATATATATATATATATATATATATATATATATATATATATATATATATATATATATATATATATATATATATATATATATATATATATATATATATATATATATTTCAAATCAGAAAAAAAGATCTTTTATTGTAGCGCATAATATACAGGGTGTTGCATCAAAAGATAATATGGAAAAAAACCTACAATTTTTATATAAAACATTTTTTTTGTCTTCAAAAATAAAGGCTCCAGAAGCCACGCAAATATAATCAAAGACCCTGTGCGTATGTGCTGCACAAAATAGAAAAAAATATAGAATTAAATAATTTCTGTTTTTAATGTTCAGTGCTTAAAAACCGGACACTTTTTGTGATTTTGTTTTTTATGCTATTTTGTATTTTATTAGGAAATAGCATTTTAATCTTCAATAAAAAATGGCATGCATGTTGCACATACACTTTTTATAATAAGCAATTATTAAAGTTGAAAAAAATGCTAATTTTTGTGACTTTGTTTTGCATTGTTATGAACGAAAGAATGTTATTTTAAGTTAAAAAATTGTATTTATGTAACCACGGCACAACATAGAAAAAAGTTGGAAAATGTTAAAGTATAAAACGCTTATGTAGGAATTGGTTAGACTGGAGTCTGAGGTTTTGTATACAAATAAGTTTTACATCTTGTTCTGCTATTATTGGTACATTTTTATTCATTTATTTAATACTTAAATCTTTTTTTATAAAAAATGAAAACAAAAAATTTTTTGCTTTTTTTTAATAACATAACATGATTCTTTTTAATAAACAGCAAAATGGCAAGCAAAACAAAGTCAAGTTGCAATTTTTTTTTGCAACTTTAATTCATGCTCCATATGCAGGATGCAGGCCATTTGTACTACATATTTCTTTTATTCTGAAATAAATATTGAATAATATTTGATGTAGTTTAAGCTCATCAAAAGGTGCTAAAAATTTGCACAAGATTTTTTCGTAAGTTTTCACTTTTGGTCCAACCAGCGGTGCATGCCAATTTTCCCAGACTATTGTTCTGACGAAAACTAATCTCTTTCATTGGCATGCAATTCCGAATCATTTAAATTCACTGTTCTTTTTTCACCTTCAAGCGACCCTTTTAACACTGTGCAATTGTTGGATGCATGCCATTCATTACTAGGCCTTAAATCAGTTCATTATACCTTATGTTTAAAATGCATGCAGTATATTACCTAAAAGCACTCAAATTTTTCACAAATGGAAATGCAATTTCCATTATTCTTTCTTATCTTAAGGTTAACTATCAACCCTTAAAATGGCAAGCGGGACCAAACCCTTTGACCTGACCTGTCACCATCTCATTACCTATTACATGTAAACTAAAGGAATAGTTAAGTCGTAAGAGACGTCCTAAGTTCTGGTTGGATGAGTCAGTTTTTATTTTTCCCCTTTTTTTCTTCTCCTATTTTCATTTATTTTTTACATCTACTTTACACCCTATTACAGTACCGGCATAACAGTACACCCAGGGCTAAAAACCTCCATTAGCTGATCTTCGAAGGGTGCCGCGTTCTTGCGGGGCTTAAAATTTGCGCAGCCCCCACACACCGAGGGATTTGGGAATACCCCTTAACAAAAACGGGGAGTCAGGGGTTTTTTTCCGAAAATTTTACAGAATGAAAGTGCGAAGTAGTAGGTTTAATGTTTTTTGATCCGAGAATTACGTTTTTTTAAAATACCAATTTTGTGGTGGAATTTGTGTCAAATTCTATATTTAATTTATATAAAAATGTAAGCCTACTATTTAAAAGAGACATGATTTACATAAAACAACTGTTTGTATCTGACCAAAAGAAGGGGAATGTAAATTAACTTTACATCCTTATTTGCGGATAATTGTACTTAGCATAAATTTTCCCAACAATTAAATCGTAGTTACAAAAATACGTGCATAGCAGGCCTACTAAAACGTAACATTTATACTTTAATAAATTAAATAATATGCAACAAAATATTCGATTTAAAATTTATATTACGCATATTTATTAATTTTGTCAATAAAAAATAATAATTTGACTACGGTACTGATAACTAATGAAAAATATTTTTTTTCATGGCCGATTTTGCGCTCTCAGGTAGTTGTTCGCTTGGCTGGCGCCCATTTCGCCACCGCCGAAATACCTCCATCTAAAAGTACAATATTAAATTAGTAATTTAATTCCCCGTCGTTTTTTACTATAGTCACAATCAAAAAGTTGCTTTGCTTTGCTTTGCTTTCACTTTTTTTGGTCTCCGTCGGTGGACGTTCAACCAGCTCTCCCCTTTCCAGACACACGTTGTTATCAACGGGGCTTTCCCAGGCTTTGTACGTGGAACTTCTGGATAGTCGGGCTCTGTAGCCCCCAAAAATTCCGAACTTTATAAAAACTTAAATTCTCAAAATTTTCTAAAATATTTTCTTATCGATGCAGGCACAAAAAATGGACATCCGACCAGATGACTGCTACTGGTATCGCACATAACCGTTTTCTGTCAGTACTGCTTCTTCCTGCTGAGCGCGCAACCATCTTCCGCCATTAGGAAAATCCCTCGTGCGTGGGGCTCCCAGAAAGAAACAGATATAGGAATCATCGCTCACAGCGCTTGGCCCCAGAAGAAGGACTCCATCTTTTGGCTTGAGTTTCTTCTTGATCCCCGATGGCAAAAGCCGTTGATACAGCTCCTTCAGCCGCCTTCCCGGAAAAAACTATGTAGTTTTTTTATCGCGAGCACTTCACTGATCGGAGGTCAAATAGGAACTGAATATCAAAAAGTTGATGGTTGGAAATAGTGATGGAACCTTCCGAAAGATCTTCCGAACGATATTCGAATATAGAAATGTTTCGAATGATTCGAATATTTCTTTCGGATATTCGAATATTCTTATTCAATCAGCTGGGGTATATAACCGCTACTTATCGGATGATAGTTCATTCAATTCGCGGTTCATTCATATCAAGAATAGAAATTTTCCTAAAATGTCGATGTTTTTGGCGGCCACTGTATACTATTCTATACCACACCAATAATTACGAATTAAAACGAAAACAAAACTTCCGCCGCACCACCAATAACAGCAAAACAAATTTAAAACGTACAAGAATACGTATGCGAACACAACATCAACCCAATAATAGTCGACTGAAATTAAAAGCCGAAACAAAATAATTCATTTTTCATCTTCCGACATCTGATTTATCCGGAATAATTCGTTATTTCGAAAGCAAACCTTTCGACTTTGAGGTAAGTCGACGGTTGGCGGTCGGCGCAATATATCGAATATCGACTGACGTTGATCGGTCAATGTTTGATATGTCGAATGATATTCCGAATATGAAGATCTTCCGGAATACGAATATTCGAATATTAAAATCATCCGAATATGCCCATCGCTAGTTGGAAAGATCAAGCTACCACTCGACTTGACAGTAAGGATTTTTTCGCGACTTACCGTTTTTAACTACTGGTTGAGAGCAGTTATTTCCCCCACCATTCTAACCGTGTTTAACCCGCCTATCCTCGCAAAAACGAAACGGTTTACGTATGTCAACTTACATACTAATCGTTTAATACACTTTTAAGTTTAAATTTAAATGTAAGGTCTTTGGAGAGTTAAAAAATAAGTCGAAAAGATAATGTATAAACCAAATTTTTCATTTAATAAGATATTAGCTGTTTCCAAGTCAACTATAACAAGTAAATTTTCCCTTTATGATTTAAATAAAATTGCACTTATTCATCCATTTGAAAATTAACTAATAAACCAAAAAAATCTGCAATCCAAATAGTTGTTAAACCATAGCAAAAAAAAACATCACAAGAACCAAAACAATAGAAAAGCCGCGAATCCTCCATTATTTTAAATTTATATTTGACATAACCATTATTAACGCTCCTCCTGACTAGTGGCGATAGCGGTAGATACTGGGTACAAAGTAATGACGTAGATACTGACGTCAGAACACCTTCCCCTACGTTACCGCTCCTCGCGAAAATAAACCGGTATGTTAACTGTCCTAACAATGTTCAACGCGGTATGTCGCCAAAATTTGACGAGTGTCTACTAATACGAGCTGACTGCTCAATATTTGGGCAAAGAATATAAACCTCAATAAGAAGCGACAATATTCGAAGTCCCAAAATTTTTAGGAGGGGGCTAAGCTGTTGAACTGTCAACCCGCTGCCGGCAGCTTTTAGTCCGGGATTACATGTTTCGTTTAGTGCTTTGTTAAGTTTTATGTGCTGTTTCATTCGTTTCGTTCAGTTTTGTGGATATCTTTAAAAAAAAGCACTAAATGTGCATAGTCATGTCGATTGGTATTTTTAATTGCGCATTTTTTCAACTAAAACTGTTTATACAGGGTGTGTCATGTGACGGTGGCCAGTATCAACTTTCTTAATTTAAATGCAACACCCTGTATATTATTCATTTTTTGTTTTTTTCAAAGCATTCTAGACATATTTTATGTACAATGTCCCATACCTATTTCAACTGTTTCATAAATATTAAGCGTTTTTAGGTTTACTGCATCTATTGCCTTTGCATCTTTGC
This sequence comes from Listronotus oregonensis, assembly GCA_019359885.1. Taxonomy (NCBI): domain Eukaryota; kingdom Metazoa; phylum Arthropoda; class Insecta; order Coleoptera; family Curculionidae; genus Listronotus; species Listronotus oregonensis. The sequence goes on from JAHBCN010001909.1 coordinate 93,923, forward strand.
CACTTTCGTGAGGGTTACTTTTTGCGCATATACCTACTAGAGGCAGCCGTGCCGCTCGGCTGTACGGACAAGCGTGCGAGAGAGTAAGAAGAATAGCTGTATAACATTTCTCTTGCGCCTTGTGCTGATTAATTGGCGGAATGGGTGTATACACCGCCGATAAATTAAGAGAGAGAGAGGGAGAGAGGTTATACACCTTTTCTTGCTTCTCTCTCGCACGCTTGTATTCAAGGCTGCCTCTAGTAGGTATATGCACTAAAAGTAACTTTCAAGAAAGTGGCAAGCATGCAAGCACAAAACATCTAAAAGCACCTTATATTTTTAAAATTGTTAAAAATAGGTACAGGACATTGTACATGAAATATATCTAGAATATTCTGAAGAATCCTAAAATTGACTAATATACAGGGCGTTGCATTTAAATTAGGAAAGTTAGTGTTGGCCACTATTACATTACATGACACACCCTGTATAAAAAGTATTTACTAAAAAAATGCGCAACCAAAAATACCAATACACGTGTCCGAGTGTTTTTTCGAACACGCCCCCGTATATTTATTATTAAATTTATTCCATTTGGCTGATACACACTGTATTACAAAGCTTACGACACAACAAAAAACATTCATGTAGCGTTGCAGCACCCTCCCGATTTGTTTATTAAATATGCTTATGATTTGAAACATGCTTTTAAAACTAAGTTTGGAGACATTTGTATAAAACAGGAAGTTTTACATAAACTCTTAAATGAAATGGAAAGAATAGAATTTACCCATCCATGCAATGATTTTTCAAAAATGTACATTATAAAATAATTTATTAGGCTTAAAATATTTTATACGTCGCCAATCGTGATTTAAAGTACCAGTCAAAAAATAAGAAAACTAAAAATTTTATCACACATATAATCAATTTATAGTCACGGTAACAAGTCAATGTAACTTTCAGATTTTGTCATTTCAATAAACTGTTTGCCTACCTTTTTTTTAAAGTTACTATTTTTCATCTCACCTTGAACATTCAAGCTCTAGCTTTGGCATTTAGCCTTTAAAAAACTAAAATTGTTTATTTTAGTGATGTTTCGAGCCACCTTGATTATCAAGTTCTTCCACTCTATTCTCTCCAAAATATCTACTAAGATTTTTTTCCAAATCATAAACCTACTTTCAAATTTAATTAATTTAATGGGGAACCCTCTTTTTATTAAAGCATGCTGTACATTGTATATTAATATATTCTTACTAAGAAATTTTGTTGTTGTTACCAATATAGGAAATGCTAAATTATATGTTTATGTAAAAAAAAATAAAGTACATTGTAGTATTTTTTTTTACAGTAAAAATGAAAGGATATTCATTTATAGTAAAGGTAAGTATTAAGCTGTTTAGGTACCGTTTTACAAAAAAAAACATCCCTCCACTGTGTTTTTGACACCAGAAACCCATAGAATCACATACTTTAAAACTTTTTTCTCTTTTTCTTTGAAATGGGAGATGTACATCAAGAGTAATTAGCGGAAGCAAAAAACTGTATACTATTTGTTTTTTTCCAAAATGTTATACAGTTAAATTAGTTAGACCTAAAATGGATACTGGATAGGTTTTATTACAATTTTGAAATAAAGATTTCTTATAATTATTTTACATCTGTTCACACAAAAATTACATAATATTAATTTTTTTAAGGAAAATTGCAACATTTAATCCCCTGTAAACATCGCTTTGCCCGAAACTAATTTTTCTCAAAAATAATCTAATCTTTTTTGAGAATAACCAACCCTAAAAAAACTCCTTAAAAGGGACGATTTTCCAGGACTGCAATGTATAGTTATACATATAGTTTTTTTTCCGTGTAAAACTGAATTTTTACTGTTTATATTTCTCTCAGTGTACCCCCAATCTGTTTAAGTGTCATTCCGTCTACACGTGACGTCAGAAATTTGTTTCCCATATAACCAATGCTATTGGGAACTTTATGTCGTTTCTTATTGAGTTTTATATTCTTTGATTTGGGGTCATCTATAAATTACGTCAAACCGTAAGGGGGGGAGGGGTGTAGAGGATTGTGACATTGTATGACAGGGGGTATGGGGGTCATCACCTTTGTGACATCATATGTAAAAATCTAAATTATTTAAAATATTTGATTTGATGTTAATTCTATTAAAAAATATTTTTAATGAAAGTAATAAAAAAAAATTGAATTACTTTTTTGATTATTTTTATATGTAAAATTTCAAAATATGTGACGTCACGGAGGGACGGGGCTGGGGTCAAAAAATCATGAAATGCGTGTGACGTAATTTATGGATGGCCCCTTTTGGTAAAGAGTAAGTACTTTTGATGTGTAAGATGCTGAAAATTATAGGCGATGTTGTGTTTCAGGCATTTTTTTGCGAACGTAATATGCTTAACCGTGTTTATGCTGCTTAAGTAGTTACCACTTATATTTATCAACAAATAAGAATCTAAATTTATTTTATAGATTGACTCACTTATTGAATTTTTGGAGCTCCACGAAGTAAGCCATAATATGTTACTATGCATTGACGAAGAGTTTTTAGAAACTGCGTTTAATTTGGATATCAGTTTGACCTTGATCACAAAACTACTAAACATGATTCAATTTGAACATTCAATCAAGATATGTCAAAGCTTGCTCAATCGGCTAAAAAATGTTACTCATTTACGATTTATTACTGATTATTTACAAAAGAATACAAAGGATGAAAGCTTGAGTCATGTGACACTAAGTCTAAATATGTTATCAGTGTTTACACCCGATGAATTTGATCAGCAATTTTTGCTGTTACTGAGGGATCCAATGAGTATTATTGAGGTTCTTGTTATGAATACCAAGTTGGATAAGTTGTTTGCTGTACTAGAAGTTATTAGACCAGTGATTCCTATTACAGAGTTTAATGAGGATACGGTATCTGTAGAAAAAATTGATGAACTATTACGGCGATACGCAGAAAAAAGCTTAGATTTTCGTGTTATTACTCAACCCAATCCACGACTATTGAGGACTCCTGACCATAAGTTGTTACAATCATTGGATTCGATTAATTTGGATCCATCCATTAAAGGTAAGAAATATTAAATATATGAAGCACAGTTGACTTTAAATAAGATATAGTTGAGAAAATAACAACAGTGTCATCAGGACCATCTGACTAAATCAGAGATTGGTATAAGATTAGTATTTAATATTTGTCGCAGGTTCGGCGAGATTTAATACTCGTGGTCGTGCGATGGACATTTTGTTTTTATATTTGCTTTTACAGTTGCTCATTGCATCTTGTAATATGTTTGATAATCTCACCCATTGTGTGACTGAGCCGTATTAGCAATATTCAGATTATCTATGTCATAAGGTATTGTTAGCTTTTTAAATGTTACAGGGTGGTTCATAAAACATATTTTTGTGTAAAATTGCACTGGCACTAGGGTTCATGATTTCTCGAGCTTATCAATTTCTCGGGTCTCGAGAATTCTCGAGGCTAATTTCTCGGGTCTTCTCGGGTTGTCGAGAAATTTACAAATTGCGTGTACTACACTTTGTAAACCGTCTGAACTCAGCTATAGTCGAAACACTAATGAACGTGTGTGTATTACAGTGTTGCCAACCAAGCTCGCTGAAAATTCTCAATTTTTCTGTGAAAAAATCCCTACAATTCCCTAGATCAAAATTAAATAGAAAAATAATTTACGAAATGACTTTATTGTCAGAAAAGTTCAAAAAATACATAAAAATAAAATCTCATGGTAACAATGGACATAGATAGCAAAATGAATTAAGAAAAATAAAAGTTTCTAAACAAAAAAAAAACAATTCTAAAAATTCTTGAAATCAATCTTTTTTTTTATAAAGGTTTTTCTTTTTCATAAAACTTAAATGCTTTTCATTTAATGAATAATTTTGGCAGCAGTTTTCACTAGAAAGACGAATTAAACACACTGCATTTAATGCCTCACTAGATAATTAATTTCGCTTTTTATTTTTAACGTCGGTAACGACTAACGACTGAAAATACTCGCTCAGTCTCGGCATTACTGTGGGGCAACAAATAGACGAACTTGACATTTCTTTTTTCCCTTAGTATTTTCTGGGCAACAACCACAAAATACGAAAGGGCAACAACATGCAGAGAGATGCTAAGTAGCACTTGATCTGTAATTTCCCGAAACCCGATACCACGAATTAACCCGTATTAGATTAATCAAACAAGAAGCAATTTTTGAAAGATCAATGATCAAACCATAACCCAGGGTATAAGGATTTAATAGGTACTTGTCATTAGTAGTCCATTTAATATTAAAATTGATAAATTGACTGAAATTCTATAAATTGAACTGAAAACAATCCAAAAGTTGAAAATTCCCTAGATATTAGATAAAATTTCCTTTTTCCCTATTGTAGGAAAAAATTCCTAAGAACTAGAGGAATAATTTCCCTGGGTTGGCATTACTGGTTATTATACTTATTTATTATGTATAAAATGACGCCGCCAGTTGCTGCCCGCGCGCGATCGGGAGTCAAGGGTACCACTCGTTTCCCGTGGCCCGCCGCCGCGCGAAAACAACGGACAAACGCAAATGTTTTGATTCTTAATTTACCAAATATATTTTCAGTTTATTTTGTCAGTTGATTTCAAGGGTAGAAACCAAGATTTAAGGTTCAACCGTTCGGGGAACTAACGGCAAACCAAATTTGGTCTCGAAAAATCACCATAGTTATTTCAGTATTTTGGGTCGTTAAATTTCGAATCCGGGGTGAACAATTTAAAGGTCAAGGTCATTTCAAGGTGGAGTTAAGAAAAAAATCGTGGTCCGGTCTCGGAATATCACCCTAGTCTATTTTAGTATTTTGGGTAGCTGAATCCAAATCCGGGTCTACTAGAACCCATCACGTCAGGGTCAAGGCCATTTCAAGGTCAAAAAACCGTTTAGGATTCAGCGAGAAAAATACTAAAACATATTATGAAGGTATCCCGAGATCTCACTACGGTTTTTTCTTAATTTATTCTTGATATGACCTGGACTCTGACGTGAAATTTCACCCTTTAATAAGGGAAAATGTAACAAATATTAATGTTGTTTGACTTTTATTTTAATTTCTGTAATAATGTGATATTTTATTGAAGCCCTCTACATGTTTTGTTGGCTCAAATTTGCTGCGGCTCCTGCTTGACGACGAGTAAGTTTTGAACTTTTCTTCTCTTTTGCTTATTCTTTTCCATACTAAATCTACTAAATTCATCACTTCACATTGATTTACTATATTTAATGTTTAATTTCACGTAAAATAAATTTAAAATTTAAAAAAATTCACTAAAATAGTTTTTTGAAAATTTCCCTTAAAATATTTTAACAAAATTTTTTAATATTTTTTTTAAAGTTCATTTCTTGCTTGTAGATAGCACTGATGATGGTTTTACCGAAAGCGCTCTGCTAGGATTTTTTAATAAAAATTTGCACGAAATACAAAGTCTCTTCATTCCCTGTTGTCTCTTTGGCGCCGTATCATTTTTTTCAGCAGTTTATTACAAATAGCGACCTTTGTTAACGAACTGTTCTTCTTCTTCTTCCCTGGGAGCCGTCTTGATTCACTACCGGAGGCAGCGCAGCCTCTTGGGCTTTTTGTGCCTAATCTCCCATTATCATTTATACCAATCCTCCCATTAGTCTCGTTCCTTCCACAAGTCTGTATAACCCCGAGACTGGTTGGTTGATATGTTCCTGTGGGCTCATTTTCGGTAGCCCAAATAATGCCTGTCTTTTGTAATTCAATGCTTCACATTCGCACAGGATATGGTAGGCTGTTTCTTCCCCCTCGTCGCACATTCTGCAACTTGGGTCCCCAATGTATAAGCCTATCTTGTGTAGGTGTCCTCTTAGGCTATCGTGCCCTGTTACCAACCCTACCGTTATGCGAAGTCTTTTCCTACTTTGTCTGAGTAGTTCTTCCTTCGTTTTTTTGGATGGGCTCCTTATGAAGCTTTTTTCATGTCTAATTCTACTGAGGTTTCCCCAGTATTCCTCGTGTTTGTTTCGGATCCATTCCCTGGTTTGCCCTTGTGCTGTGGTTAGTCCAAAGTATGGTGTGGATGATCCCTGTCTCGCTAGCTCATCCGCTTTTTGTTGCCTTCTATCCCCGAATGTCCTGGTACCCACAAGAGAGTTACTCTGTTGCGTTCTCCCAGGACTTCCAGTTCTTTATGGCATTCTCATGTCAGCTTGGACGTTACCTTGGGGTTTACTAGTGCTATTAGTTGCAAAATAAAAGCAATGTGAAATATTATATAATCTGTGAATTATCTCCGTATAAGTAAGGACATGAGTTGCATTCAAAATTTTTCCATAGGCTTTTACACGTTAATACTAAATTAAGCAGAATGAACATATGGAGTTAATAGCAAAGTATGGGCAATCTCAACAATTTCACTACTCTATTAAATTAATTCCAGGTCTACATAACCTTAATTATCAATTATCAAACAAAATCATTTAATATTATTAACACATTTAATACACACGACACAAAGTCCGTCAAATCACAAAAACCTTTGCGGCGTATACCTAGCTAAAAAATTAAACAAACCTTTTTTTTTCCCCTTTTTTTTGGGGGCTTATGAATTTTTTACAATTCTTTTCCCCCCCCCTTTTTTTTTTTTCCCTTCCCCCTTTTCCCCTTTTTTTTTTTTGGGGTTTAAAAGGTTTACCCTTTTTTTTCCCCCTTTTTTTTGGTTTTTTCCCCCAACCTTAAAAAGGTTCCGGGTTTTTTAAACCCCTTCAGGATTCCCTTTTTAACCTTTTGGGGTTTTTTAAGGAAAATCTTTTTAAACTTTTTTTAAAAAAAGGGGGACAAAAATTTTTTATTTTTTTTCTTTCTTTTTTTAAAAGAAATTTTAAAAAAATTTTTTTAAAAAAGGAAAATTTTAAATTTAAAAAAATTTTAAATTTTTTTAACCTTTTTTTAAAAAAAATTAAAAAAAAAATTTTTCATTTAATTTTTTAAAAAATTAAAATAAAAATTTTTTTTTCCCCAAAAGGAAGCCCAATTAAAAAAAATTTAAAAAAAAAATTTTTTCCCCAAATTTTAAAAAATTTAACCCAATTTTTTTTTTTAAAAAAAAAAAATTTTTTTAAACCAAGAAAAAGTTGATTTTGATTTTGATCTTAAGAGTTTTAAACTAATTTAATATCAATAAAAAAAAATATTAAACTTTTATTTTGATTATGATTGTTTTTATCTAGAAAGGAATCTCTTTTGTTATTTCTCTAAAATCCTCTAATCCAACTAATCACTAAACTCTCATAAAAAGTCGATATTTAATTACTAACTTAAATGTATTACCTCCAACTTCTTCAAATCCCAAAAATATTAAAAATACCGGAATCTATCTAAGGTCAGTACCGAAAAAACTGATTTTGAAAAAAGGCTTCGGTATTGCGACACCCATTTCTTACAACAATATTTGGAATTATCTGCTACCCCGTTTGCAAGTATAAAACTTTATTTTGGGCTGATAACTTTATTTTATACTGATAATTACCTTTATGTCGAAGGAGGTCATTTCCAGCACCTTTTGATTTAGACGTATCCTGTTGTTGTTATCAGTTTAAAATAATTATACCGCCTTTTTTTAACGCTGACTTCGATGGAAGACACGTATAATTTTTTTTACTCAAAAACGACACATTTTACGAACAAAATGCCCGAGACAAAATGGTTTTTAGTTAAGTAAAGCCTTCACAAACCATTTCTTAAATTGCAAATTTCTAACCTCGGAAAAAGATGACAATGAAGAAACCAGTGTGGAAAAACCATTGTGGGTTGTAGATTTCAAACTTTTCTTGGGGAAGCAATTAATTACAAATACTGTTGCAAGAAAGCCTTGGAAAACAAAACATCTATCCCAAATTTCATGCATCTATGTTTACCCACACTTATAAAATATTTGTTTTCTTAAAATTTCACCGCTCTATAGATAGTTCAAAGGTTAAAGAGTTTAGGACATATATTTATACGAACTTTTTTTTATTTTTATCCAAGAAGTCCGTCCGTGAAATCTACAATATTAAAGAAACACCAGTACATGTTTAATTGCCTACTGTTTGATATGATTTTAGCCTTTGTAATGCCGGAGGCTGTACCTACGAAACAAGAATGGATTAGTAATACCGATGTTATAGAATGTATGTGCTGTATGAACGTGGTTTTTTCAATGTTTAACAGACGACATCATTGTAGAAGATGTGGACGGGTAGTATGCGGTAGCTGCTCAAAAAAGAGGATGATTGTAAGTATTAATCGATATATATATATATATATATATATATATATATATATATATATATATATATATATATATATATATATATATATATATATATATAATATATATATATATATATATAAGCGGTATTCTACGGACTATTTTAATCTCGATAGCCTATTAGACTTTTCTGCAGAACATATTATTATTTTGTCAATTTTAGTAGTTAATTTCAAAGTTTGTTATTGGTCAAAGAATACAAAGTTTTAAACATCATGTCTTCAGCTTGATCGACGTTTTGACTTGAAACCAAGATTTTTTTTACATATGTACACCTTGAAAACATTTTTTAAGTCTAATTTATCCTGTGGATTGCCTTACAACAATCAAAACGTCCTCCAGTTGATACTTAAATTTGCTTTTTTGCCCTTTGTGCAACCATTACTTAACTCTACAAATTATTTAAGCTTTTCAAAATTATTAAGATAAGTATAGCTATTTTTCCAAAATATTTTAAAATATTCTGCAACTCACTTTGGTATTTAAAATCAAATATGTTACTTTCTGTCAGATTTTTTCTAAAATAAAGGCGCCTTTCTATTATATTCGGCTATATGGTAACTGCATATTAATTTTAATATGTTACAAAGGTCATTCCATTTTTATGGCTTTTGTCAAATTCGAATTGATTGTCAATTTTTATTATTTCAACATTAGTCCCTTCTTATATAACAATTCAGCTTACATTTTTTAACTGTTTAAAGGTTATAATTAGGGCAAAGTATACTAAAATAAAAAAAAAATGATAATGCAAAAAATATATCTATAATCGTATAGATACGTCACTCCTGTGCTCGATTTTTTTACAGGTCAATTAGTTTTGAGGGGTAAAAAAGTAACTTTTTATTTCTTTTCGCATCCTAAACTTGTCAATATATTTTTTTGGAATTAAAAAGCAGCTATTTTGCTAATCGTGTTTAGAAATATTGTTAAAAAATATTTCTATATTTAAAAAAAAAATAATTGAAGAAAGAACTTACCAATACTTGAATTTTTTTGTAACTTTACCTTTAAATTATCTTTTATTGTCATGGATACAGAGTTTTTTTTAACATAGGTGCCTTCCTACGGAGATATTTTGGTTCGGGTATGTTCAGATTGCTATGACCAAACCTTTAAGGACAATTCTGAAAGTGATGACACTTTTTCAACAAAGTCAAATTTGGAAGACTATTGGATTCTTACAAATGATCCAGAACATAATAGAATTGTAAGAGAAGAGTTTTCATATGAGTTTGCACCAAGTGTATCTCTATGTCTTTCTCTTTTGAAGTTTCATTCCAAATGTGAAGAATATTCTAAGTAAGTTTTAGAATTCTCCTGCAAATGATAATATTATTTCTTTCTGTAAGAATTAAAAACTTAACATCAGTTGGAGACTTTTTTTAGTTTATCATAAATGCTCATGGCAATTTTTTAAATTTTTTATTAAAATAAAATACGCTTTCCTTATTCAAAGTTCTGATAAATAAATTTGTGTTGTTTTTACGTATTTTATCAATCCTAATACATATATATTTTTTTAAGTCTGCTGCCAAGGATTGGGACACTGGAA